>JAPDSC010014252.1:0-17473 GCA_026290005.1 Latrodectus geometricus | reverse complement strand
TTAAGTTATTTAATTTCTCGAATATGTCGACCATGTAGCTCAATTTCAACACAAATAAACTATCGCGAAACTTCTCAGCTTCCGGTCCGTTTCCCTCTTCTAGGAAAATGGCGATTTCTTCTTTTATTTCATAAACACGTTACAAAAATTTCCCTCGTGATAACCATCTTGCCTCGCAATAAAATAGTAACGCTGAATGTACTGCACCCATGTCTTTACAAAGTGGGGAAAAGATTCTTGATTTCAGGGGTCTCATTTTTATATAATTTACTAAGGTTACAACCGTAGTTAACACAATATTCAAACCAGGACTCATTTCTTTGGAAGCCAAAGCTGGTTAATTCCCAATGAACGGTACGCTCCTTGTCCGCCATCTTGTTTTAATAGCGTACCGTACACTGGGATACAGCCGAAATTTAAAAACAAATGTTTTACAATCATATTCAACATTACCCAAGCTTGTGCTAAATTAGTGAAAAATCGAAGGGCATCTTAAAATATAGGTTATCCAAGTATTTTTCCATTCAAATTTCCTTAATTCTCAGTGAACGGTACTATACGCTTCTTGTCCGCCATCTTGTTTTAATAGCGTACCGTACACTGGGATAGAGCCGCCAAAGCTTTTCTGTGGATCATGCAATGTGTCCAGACGCACTGTGGCGATTTTTGTTTCACAAGTGCTTGAATACTTTGGAATCTTCCTGACATAGAACGAGCTCCATCCGTGCATATTCCGACGCAATTTTTCCATTCTATGTTTGCCTCATTCATAAAATCATTTAAGATAGCAAATAAAGCGAGTGCTGTTGCTTTGAGTTCTATTGGTTTGCAGAAAAGTAATTCTTCTACTACTGACAAATCATCAAAAAATCTAACATAGGCAATGAAATGAGCATCTTTATTACTATCTGTTGCCTCATCGAGTTGTATTGAAAACAATTTGTAACTCAACTTCGACAAAAGCTGACACTCTACATCTTCAGCTATATCAACAATTCGGTGGGCAACAGTATCATTTGAAAGAGGTATAGACTGCATTTGTTTTGCAAAATTATCTCCAAACTTAATTTCTACAATATCAATCGTGGCTGGCAAAATAAGCTCTTCACCAATGGTGTGAGGATTTTTACACCTGGTTATTTTATATGAAACTTTGTAAGAGGCAGTTAAAGCTTTTTCATTCACAGACAAAGTTTTTTTAAACAATGATTTTTGCTTTTCATATGATTTTAATTTTAATTCGAAGAATTCTCTGGGTTTGTTTACGTACTCACTATGAAGCGTTTCCAAATGTCGTTTGAGTTTATTAGATTTCATGCTGTCTGCCGCCAACATTTTTGAGCAAATGATACACAGGGGCCTATCTTCTTCATTTACTTCAGTACTAGTGAACCCAAAATTTAAGTATTCTTGAGAATATTTTCTTGATTTTATTTTCGGAACCACGCTCATCTGTGTACTTGTTGATGCTTGTCTGTCGTCTAATGCTCGCTTACGCAAGCTTAAAAATTTATCCATGATTCTGCATAAGTCTGCTGCCGTGAATATTTAATACGGTGAATTGCAATTACACGAAAATATATATAATATACATATTCAGAATAGATTCAATAGCGATAGAAGGATCAACTCGAATGAGATTGTCTGGAATTGAAATTGGCGTCATAGAACTTTCTCCTTCTCCCTATGAGAAAACATTTGTTCACATCTGCGCACGCTCCTGGCTAAATTTTTTGCTGACCAGACAAATTGAAACTTCTCGCGAAACCGTGAGAATGCCCGACATGGCGGGACGCAAGAGCAATAAAAAAGAATAGGATTCTTGTTTTTTAAATGATGAGGATCGATGTGGCAAAATGTCAATAAATTTCGGTATTCTCGGTAATTTGTAAAGTTTAAAATTAAGGTTGTAGTGTAGGTTTAGCGCCAAAATACTCAAAATACATTATTATTGTATATATTTTATTGTATGCTGTGGGGAAGAGGGGCGCGATGAAAATTATGATTGAAAATTGGGCCGTGAATACTAAAAGGTTGAGAAACACTGATCTAACCAAAGATTTTTGAGTAAAATATAAATTCTTAGATCTTAATGTGCGTTCATAGATGTGGCATGTCAAATAAATGCGCTGGCGCAGGTGTCAATTTCGTCGCTTGAGTGTCTTCTAAAATTATGCAATAATTAGTATTACTAACTTCCATAGTAGCCAGAAATCGGCAGCAAAAATATGGCAATAAATTAACAGCAGCATAAGTCTTAGACAATACGATAACAAAAAATTCAGATGTGACTATAAAAAAACCTTATTAAATTTTATAATTTATGCATATATTGTCATAAGGAATCATAATTTAAAGCATTCACATATATTTAAACCTTTCTTTTTCTAATTTAAAGTGACATTTTGAGAACTAAAGTCACAATTGACAGTTAAGTTTTAAAACTTATCAAGGGATTTTTACTAAAAGTAGTTTCTCTGCACACAAGACTTATTCACTTTCAGAAATGAGCCCCTTTTGGAAAACTAAAATTTGACTCTGTCCTGATGCTGGAACGAAGGCAGTTAAAAGAATTTTTGCTCAGCATGCAAGTTATTCCTTTTAAGTCACATTGAAATTTATTCACTGAAAATTTTTAATAGCTAAGTTAAACAAAAGTGGGGAAAAAAATCAACCTTCTAATATTAAAATGATACACTTAACATAAATTTATAACAAAGCTAATTTTTTGATAGCAAAAATGGAAATATAATATTAGAGACAATTTTTTAGGTTTGTAGCTCAATTATTTTCGGCACACAAAGGCTTATTAGATGGGACCTATGGTTTAAAATGGATTCTAAATCACTACAAACAACCAAGCCCAAGATGAGATTCAAACCAAGAACTGAAAGAGTGCTAAGCATTAGGCTCCCAACTCGGCGAGACAATTTATTAACAAGATATAACTTTACTAGTGGAAAATAGAGTAAAATTTTTTAAAAACTCAAATACAAAATAAGGATTTCAAAATATATGTAGTTTCCACAATACTCGTTTCTCCATGTAAGTAAATTTGTTTCTCAATTGTGAAAAACATCACACAAATGTGTTGAATAATTTATTCAAGAAATATTTTAGATTTTAAATGTTAAGAACTATCATATAAAATTAATAAACTAAGTATTATTTCAATTATGTTAATTATATTGTTTAAATATTTATTATTCACAAATACATTGTTCTTATTAACAAAACATCACCTTCCATTAGGAAAAAATCTGATGTTGATTTGTGGCGCAATATAATTTGCTTAAATTAAGAAAACTAACCCCTAAAAAAATATCGTATTCTTATTTCATAAATTCTTAAAGAAACTTCCATTTCTGTTACAAAATTCATTTTATACAGCAGTAATGCAAGCAAATTCTTGACTGAATGATTAGATAATCAAGAAAACCGGGACACTTAACAATGTTTATATGACAATATAACATTGACAAATTATAAATATTTATGTAGCAGCTAAATAAGCGAGTACAATCTTAAGAAAGTTGGAAACTAATAATTGTGAGCAATAAGATACATTACTTTCTTTTTTTTTTAAATGGATTTCTTTTCTATGAATAACTTAGAGCATCATATTTAAGACTATAAAATTACATATATTTATTCCATTCAGCTGTTATATTAACACTAATGAATAGCATAACATCTGAAAACTGTTACACAGGTTTTCTTATGACTTCATAAGAGTAATAGAACTTCTAAGATAAAGTTAAAAGTTACTTGTTCTTAATTAAAAATTAATAAAATAAAGACAAGAAAATTTTAAAAAGTAGTTTTAAAAAATTTTTTCAGACTGTTAGCATGATTTACAATTACATCAAAATATCATCGCAATTAGAGCCAAATCACATCACAATTTCATATTTAAAATTTTACAACTATTAACGAATCCTTCTTTAGTAAGTGCAAACATCAGAAACGATTTTAAATAAAAATTAGAAATACCATTGCACAAACCATGTAAAATATTTTTTAATTAAAAACTTTACGTAAACAACCATAACTTTAAAAAAAAAAATTAGAAATTTTATTAAAATTTGGGACCTACTTCAAACTTAAAAGGTAGAATAACATTGAATACATTTCTGTTAATGGGACTACATTAAAAAATCCTTTATTTTCAATACTTGGCAGAATATTAATTACAATCATACTTAATTTTTATATCAACAATAAAATTTTCTGAAGAAATAACTCGTCAAATCCTTACTAAAGTTAGGATAAAATATTGGCAATAGCTGACAGATAAGTCAAAAGTGCCAAAATAACAAGCATAAATTTGTAGCCTAATAATTACAATAACCATCGCCAAGGATGTACACATATTTCTGTATGTTTGTAAATCTGACCACTTATTAAAGTGCCTGCCTTTTTATATAAGTGGTAACTTTAATTTATATATATAAGTGATAACATTTTTATAACTTTGTAATCTTAAAAATAGATTACAAAGTTCATAAAAATATGAAAAGCAAACGGGGAAAAACTTAGAATTCAATTCTATGCTTAAAATATATACCAAGCGGCAAATGCTCAGAATAACTGAATAAAAGAACCTTAAGTAGTGCACTTTTGTTTTCAGACTTCTTTCAAACTCTGCTACTTTTCTTGTTTTAGACTCCTTTAAGCACTCTAGAGAATTCAATATATTTTTACATAAGAATTTAAGAGGGTTATGATGGTGATATCAGCTGATCAGAAATATCCAATTTAAAAACTTCATTTTGTGCCATCATGTACCCTTGATCTCTAAATCATGCTGATAAGTATGCCACTGATAATATGTTAAAGAATTCATTAAAATCCTTCAATGGTTATAACATGGACATTAAGTAATCTAAAAATAATAGCAGAATTTCACTTTGGTTTGTCACTCAATGTCACTTTCTGCATTCCAGAATTTTAGAATCCAAGTATAAAAGTAAGTCAACACAACATTCAAATAAAATTATCAAAGCTACATTCTTAGAAAAAATATTGAACAATGTTGCCCAATAAAAATTATTGTGAAAGAATAATTATGAAAATCTCAATCATTTTAAATTTTTTCATATGAAAATGATAAAACTTCCCTATAAAAGGAAATGAATGATGGAACTATATGAAGAAATATTTTAACTAAAGGTTGTAATTTTATTTTAGAAATTTATCAAAAAAATTTTTTAATTTGATAGTTCTCCAAGCAAAATTCAATTTATTTTCATTAGATGAATAGTTTAAGAGAGCTGGAGACACAACCCAACTGTTTACACAGTTTAATATATAAATATGTTGAAATGCCATTTAAATTATAATTTCATAAATTGTTATACAATTTAAATTAATCAGTTTAGATTTTACTTCAACATAAATTACCCTACCAAAAAAAAATTAATTGTTGAAACAACAATAACAATTGTAAATTTAAAAGTGATAAAAAAAATCCAATATACACAGACTAAAAGTAGGATCATTTGAAAAGCTGAGTTAAATACATGAAACACTTAATCAGAAAAATTTTTAAGCAGATAATATAAATTTAAGTTTAACAAAACTTAAGTACTCTGATTAAATTGAAATTTGCATTCAATATAGTCAAATATTAATTTTAAATATATCATCTTATGTGTATCAGACTTATAATCCAGTTAAATATAAAATAATGTACTTTATGCTAGATATAAACTTAATTACAAATATTTTAAGACATTTTCTTATTATAAAAACAAGTCTGAAAAAGAAAAATAAGGTTTTCAGAATGTGTCAATGCAAATGCAAATTATGATATAATAACACAAGTTTTTTTAAGCACAATTTATTTTTTTAATAAAAGTGAACATTTAGGATTTTCTGATTTGACTGGCGATTCGATCTAAGTCTCTCCTTCCCTGGTTGGATAACTTTCTACCCCTGAAAAAAAATATCAATACAGCATTAAAAAAATCTAATTAAAAAAAAACACTTTCATAAGTAATGAGTGAATTCATAAAAATATTGCAATCCTATGCTAGAGCATTTAAATTTATACAGAAAATATCCTTGAAACAAAAAACTTCAAAATAATAAAAACTGGAATAATCAACTAACTTGACTAATAGGGAAAAAAATAAAATTCCATAACTTTTAAAATGTTTTCTCACAAAAAAGTGTCTAAAATAATCAATCAATATTTGTAACAGATACAAGTTTTATATGTAATAGTTAGATACATCATGTAGTAAATATGAAAACCACAAGACTTTTCCAGGCATACAACAAAAAATTCAGTTCTAACGTGTTATTTCTTATGTATAGGATTTAAGAGTTTAAAGAGAATTCTGAACTATTTCAAATATTTGAGGTAAATATTAAACTCAAATGGCCAAACTAGAGTTTAATATTTACCTCAAATATTAAACTCAAGGCCAAACTGAAGTCTAGAACACAAATGCAGCTTATAGCTCAGCATACACTAAAAAGGATGATAAATTATTAATATACAGTTAGAAAAGACATTTTAAAATTTCAATGGATTTGATAAATGCAATCTTCTAAAAAAATAAGAAATGCATACATTTCTTTTAGTTTAACAGCAAATTTTAAAATACAAGAAAACCAACAAAATGAGTCAAGTACTAAACACCATATATTTTGACTTATCATATTTTAAAAATTCTAAGGAAACCTTTCCACATATATTTACTACTTTAAAATGAAGCCAAAATTTTTAATATTTTTACAAATTTAAGAAATAAATTTACATATTTTAACTATATTTAATTCATGTAATGTATATGGTCAAAGGAAATTAAAAGATCACATAAAAAATAACCACTTTGAATATTAAAATATGGGACAGAAAAGGTTCAGAATTGAGCTGCTATCATTATGTGTAAAAAAATATTTTACATTGACTTAGTAAAATTTACAATGTAATCTTTACAAAAAAAAGATACTTGAATGTTTAAAGCTGACAAAAACCTTATTTCATAATTGCAAAAAATTTATAAAAATGATCAGAAAAAGGCTTGAAATTTCATATTATATGATATCCAATATAATGCAATAATAAAATATAAATGATCAAATAAAACAATGCCAAATGAAAGTACTTTGAAAAATAAATTATTCATATTTCTTTTTGAATTTAAGGCTTGTCAATAACAGATTAAATTTACTGAATTCCTTACCCACTGGGATCATGTTCTACAAGTTTTAGTTGCTCTAATGCTTGCAGAGCTTTACGGGCAATACCAGAGGAACCTCTGCAGTACTTGGAAGGACGAGCACCACGACGATATCTACCACCATAAATTTTTGTAAGAGCCCCTACACCAGCTGGAGATCTCAAATAGAGATGCCTTGCTACAGAAGCTGAAAAAATATTAAATATGAAAAAATTTAAATTTGACTGTTACAGTTAATAACATCTAACTAGTTAATTGAATACATATTTGACACTATTTAAAATTTTGAAGTCACACTATTTTCCAATCTTACACCAATGGTGCATAAAATATCCAGTTAGAATAAAATCTTTCATTAGTAATGAAACAACTCTGTTGTGTTTCAACATTAAAAGTATACTACAGTAAATACAACATTTGAGCAATATTATTTATCCGTTTAACTTGTTAATAACTTGTTCCAAATGTCATGAATCCTGATTGACTGCAATTACAATATTTCATAATACTTGCACATTTTAAAATAGGACATATACTTTAAATAACTAATACTTTAGACAACACCATAAGAGCTTTAATTTGCCTTAAAATTGTATTACGCCTAACAAAAAACAGCATGTGTATACCTATAGCTGACAAGATTAATGCTAGTGAAATGTAGTCACAGCACAGTACACAATTTTCATTATTTAAAACAATTAAAGTGAAAACAAACATGAATTAGTTTACTGGCTTTTCAGTTTTCTTTGTATTTTGCTAAAATAGAAATGGGAAAAATTTTACAAATAAAATATAGATAAGAAAAAGATAAGCTATATCTAAAGACAATACTTTTAACTATTTACATAATCACTGAAATGTTATATCATTTTACTTATTAACAAAATCATAAATTTTAATTTTTATCGCAATATATTATTCATAACATTTTTATTATAATTTTACATTCTAAATATCTGATATTAAGAATTCTTAGTAAGAAGGTTTTACTTTTATTTGAAGCAATTCAATGTTAAGCAAGAGAATTTCAATTTAAACTTACATTTTCCTTAATATAACTTATTAATGCAAATATAATGAGCTACTTTCCATTATCATTATTAATGGCAAATAGTCCATTATATTTGCAACAGAAAAAAATATCATTTAAACCTTACTTTCAATTTTAAGAAATATATTAATTAGTAAATTGAGTTTTTTTTCACCTTAACTTTGACGTGACCCCCCATGAAAGTGCTAACATATACTATCATGTATCATGATAGTACATCTTAAAAGATATTGAATTTCAAGTTATCAAAATGTACAGTCGATTCATAACTACCATAAACATACAAAACAGATGTTAGAATTAAACCTTAAACTTGCAGAACTTATGACCAGAGACTGTCAATTCAATTCCAGGTGGAAATCAAAATATAAATTGAAAGGATTATTTTAGAACTAAGATTACTTGGTTATAAAAGAAACAAAATTCACCTTTATTTTAAAACATAACTATATTTAATACATAACATTCATTTAAAAAAGTATTTTTAATATACATAGCTTGCAATATATATATATATATATATATATATATATATATATATATGAAATTAAAAGTAACTATCGATAGGTAGAAAACATTTTAAATAAATAATGTTGCTTAAAACAAATACAATAATCATTTTAATTGTTTGGTAGAAATAATTAAATTTCAAGTTACAACTTACCACATCTGGTATAAAACCAATCTTCATCATAAGGTGCAAGTTCTTTGTGTATTCCAGTTTTGACTACATCGACCCAGTCAGGAACCTTCAATTTACCAGACCTAAACAAATTCATCAAATATTAAATTCTATAAAAACAAATTCAAAGTGATTTTTTAAATTAGATTTAATATAAAGCTTTTCTATACATGGAACTTCAAAACAAAATTATTTATCACTACATTTGTTTATCATTTTATAAATTTTTAAACTCAATTTGTTTATTTATTCCTCTTAAGTCACATTTTGGCACATGTGAAATTACTAGACTGGAAACCACTTTTGAAGAGAATTACAAACATTTTTTGAAACTCTTTTAAAGAGAATCCAAAACACTACACACATTCAGACCAAGGTGGGAATGAAACAACTGTTTACCTGAAGATTAAAACTAACAATTCAGCTAATACCTTGAGGACTCATTTTGACATTAGGACATGTAACTATCATTAACAGTATAGAAATCAGTCTTTTTAATGCAATATTGTAAATATTTAGGAGATTTTTATTTTGGCAACCTGGACTTCCTTAAAATGACAGAAAATTTAAACTTTCTGAATAAGCAACCTAAATTTTTCTATAATCAAATTTTAATGAGCATTTTACACTAATTTTGTGATCCGATTAAATACTTTATTTCATAGGAAAAATATCTAATTTTCATTTAGTTTCTTAACACTTCATTAATAATTATCAAATATTGTATAAATAATGCCATAAGTAAATTTTTCCTGTTAAAATATAACTGGCTGTGGAATCAAATGCAGTTATTAAGTTATAATTGCTCAAGTAATAAGTATATTTTAGATAAAGATAAGCAATGCAGTCATGCAAATTTTTTTTGTGACATTTCTAGTGATTTTTAAGGCTTTTATTTTAAGCATTAGGGATATTACTGCAAGTAGATCTGCTCCAGTTTTACAAATTCTTGTCTTACTTATTTTTAAAGATAACAAGCAAAGAAGAGTGATTAATCGTCAAGTTGGCAGAGTAGGGGACCTAAAGCGCAGATTAACATTCAATTCTTATTTCCTCATTTAGCTTAATTATTATTATAACATAACAAGTAATTTAAACCATGTAGAAAGCTTTTCAATATTGATCTGTTATATTAAGCCTTTTGGAATATCTATTATCAATATTAATATTGTTAGTTTGCCACAAATAAAAGCTATTAAAAATCAAAGAATATTTCAACATGCATCTTGATTATTGCATATAGATTTCAATAAAATATTGAAAATTTAAACTTTAATTTCATTGACGTTTATGTTTTGTTTTCCATAAACAAATTATATCTGTCCACATACATATCAAAAATAAATTTGAATGATAATACTAAAAATTATTAATAATATTTATCAGTAATAAAAAAGTCATTTATTAACAATTAATAAACGTTTTAAACTCTTGTTTTAAATAGTTTTCAATGAGTTATTAATAAATTGTTTAATTTAATTTTTCACTCATAAATGAAATTTGATCTATTGCTTTTAGAAAAGATTTTTACTTCTGCAATTTAAATATTTGAGAGAATCAATTTAACTTATAATATGGTGTACCTTAATCATAGTTCAATAAAATATCAATCAATAACATAAAACATTGTAGCTCTATTTTACATGAATTCAAATTAAAATAAAACAAATCAGTTTTTAAGAAATAATACAAAATTTATTTACTGTTTATTCAATATTTTAGATAAAATTGAGCATGAAAAACGTTATACTCCAATATACTATAAAAGTTAAAAAAATCGATTATCCTTTAAATATATAAAATTAACAAAATTTGATTTATAAAAATATTTTAATTTTATCCTTAACATTAAGTAAACATTTGCTATATTTCAGTTCAAAATAGTAACATCATTAGATACTAAATATCCAATTAACAGAGTAAAATATAAATAAAATGAGAAATGTAATAATAAATATAGTATCAGACAATCAAGTACCACAATATACATCAGCAGCTGTCAATTTGAAAGACTTATGGTACAATATTATCAAGATTAAAATTTTTTAATTATGATAAATCAAGAGCTTTAAAAATATATTATTTAACTTAATATTAACATATTCTCGCAATTTTTTCAAGAATTTTCTTTACACCAATATTTACGATAATAGTTTTCACAAAGTTAAGACATTGAATACCAAACCTTAAAATTGTAATTCAGAAAAAGCAAGTTTTTTTTAATTCATTTATAAGCAATACATACTTCTTGAAATGTGCGGCTAGAGCTTTGACAAAATCATGCTGATTAACATCTTTGACGCTAGTTGAAGGCATCTAAAAATACAATAAACTCAATAAACATAAAAGAAAATATGAAATTTTCATATAAATTATGGAAAATACCGGAAAAATAGAAAATATTTTAGGCTTAGATAGGAACACGTGAGAGAAAACATTATAAAATTGTACCATAATCCATTTCTGCAGAAAAATTAAAAATTAATGTCTATTAAGCATTTCTAAACTTACTTTTATGTTATATTTCAATAAAAGAAACTTATTTTAATAAATACAGAGATATTATATTGTCAGCGAAGTGTCAACGTTGTCTTCCAACAGGATCAAAAATTTTTACGGGTAAAATTAAGTGTTGCCATCTACAAAAGACTAAATTACGGAACTATAAATTAACTTCATAACTATAACCACATAGAAATAACAGGATAAATTTTCTTGACATCATTAACAAAATTATTCTGACAAGTTAGAGAGGAAATTAGATATATAATATCATAGAGCTATCATACTCCTATCTCTATGGATAATATGTTCAGTAATTTTGGCATTTTGATCAAAACTATGCCTCTCGAAATTGATTGCTTTATCACACCATCGATTTTTTTTCTTTTGACTCTGTGCTCTAAAATAAGGTTAGTAAATAAGGTTTAGGTTAGCAGTGATTGTAATCAGTAATAAATATACGATTTATGTAACCTCATAAACAAAATTTAAAAGTAAAATATAAATATAGCAACTATTTGAGAAAGATATAATTGAGAATAATATTATCAATGAAATTTGAATATCATTTAGAAATTCAACACATAGAATACTTAAACTCATTTGGCTTATTTTAAATTGTTTATAATAAATGACAATGATAATAATTGTGCATATTGGTATTCAATTTTAAAAAAATATACACACATTCAAGCATATCATTGCATTTAAATTTTTTTAACTTAAAATTGAAAAGCTTTATATCTTTTTTTATATTTTATTACAACTTTATAAAATAGTCTGTAGGTTTGTTTTTTTTTCCGAGATCTAAAGTATAATGATTCCATGAAGAAGTAGTACTGTGGATTTTAATCCCAATCATGATTCATTTAAAGACTACTGTATTATAGATTTCAGGAATGATAGACCAATTTAAAGTTGTAGAATATACAGGTTAGATTGAAAGATAAGAGATTCGATAAGTACGTTTTCCATCGTACATCCAGTACATCGTCCAATGAAATTTCAGATTTTTTTTATAGCTGCACATTTGAAATTTGAACATTGTTTTGTTTTTGCCAAGTTTCACGTCAAATGAAAGTTATTGGCATTATGAGTTGCCGAATTGAGCAACTTTTTTGTGCGTGAAGCAGCAACTTGACCAATTCATATCACCAAAAGATTATTTATGGAGCCGGTTTTGTCTTCTTTTCGCCAAGCAGAAATAATAACATGTAAAGAAGCAATCTGTTTTCATTATTGTTTATGTGAGATACTTAAGTTTTAGAAGTATATTATGTTAAATTTATAAAATTTAGATTTAACGAGAATTGAAATTTTTTATGGAATAATATACAATTTTTGTGACATTATTTAAAAACCTATTTAAAAATTAATTGCAAACGTATTAAGAGTATTAGTCATATCAGTTTCTCTGTTCTGAGTGGACTAGTTAGATGAAAGCAGCAAAGAGGAAAATACTCAATTGTGTTTAAAAATTTTACTTTCGCATATTATTGAACAATTGATAACGTTAAGTATCATAAATATATGTCAAATAAATTAAGGGAACTACTTTCATACATATAACATAAAATTCGGTCCCCCCATACATAACCCCCTCCCCCCAATTCGGAAATTTGGAGACTTTTTTTTTCGCCAAGCAAAATACCTGTTTTTGGCGCCTTTTTTCTCGCCAAGATGGATGTTCGCTAAATACAAATAATTAATAACAAAAAAAGCTCAAAACATGGTTCAAAATATAAGAAAATACTAAATTTGACAACAGCAAAAACCTAAAAGCTGAAAAAACTTAAATTGGCAACACCAAAATAAGAAACAACAACCCTAAAAAGTCCTTAGGGAGTGCCAGATTTGGCGCTTAATTTTTTTTTTGGGGGGGGGGGGTATATCAAAGTTTTTCCAAATTAAGAAATATTATTTTAATGAAAACGAAAATTTTAAGGTTAATTTCGCTGCAATCATGTGTAATTTTTACTTTATTTTTGAAACATTTTACATATTTTAAATAACTCTTAAAATTATTCCAGAAACATTTATCTGAAAATTATTCCAAAAACATTGATCTTAAAATTATTCCAGAAACATATTTCTAAAGCAAGCTCCTTCATTAGATTATTAAAACAATCAAGATTTTGTCTTTTTAGAAGTCATTGTCTACTCCAATTTGTTTTTTAATACATTTATTTATAATCAAACATGTAGCAACCAGACATTTTTTTCTTTTCACATTGACAAAGATTTGCTTTCATCATTTCAAATGTAAAGTTCAAAACGATAAAATTGAGTGAAATAATAGTGAGATAGCGCTCTGTAAGTAATTTGGTTACGATTTAAATACTCAAATAGGAGTTCATCATGAAATCTTGACACCTACTGAGTAAAATATGGCATCCTTAAGGATGCCATATTTTACTCAATAGGTGTCCATGTTTAAACATAGTAGCCAGAAAAGAGATCTATTATTAAATCTAGTAAAACAGCTATTTTCTCATAGTAAACTTATAGAAATATATTCCTTGTATGATTATAAGAGAATTACGGCAAGGCATCCAAAACATGGCAAAAGATTTTTTTTTCCCCCTGAAGGAAATGCGTTTTCTCACAGCTTTTTACCGCTCTTTTAAACATGCTGCTTACAACACAATAATAGCTGAATTAATGATAGCAAAAATTTTAAAAGTTCAGATCTTTCTTTGTGTAGTTTGCTTCTTTTACATAAGCTGAAAATTTATGAACGATAAAAGTTTTAAGGGTGATGAAATATGAGAGAAATTTGTAACTATTGGGCTTAATGAATTGTTAGGTAGTAGAGTGTGGTGCTATGAGCTTTGAATTCTCGTACGAGAATTCCAAAGTTTATTGCAGATGCGATATTATATAAATTTGTGAGAAGTGATTGCGTACACAATTAAAGGAAGCTTTACGTATGTGACCCACTAATTTTGAAGTTTTTTCTTTATACCTCTAACTTTTATATTTTTATACTTCTTAATTTTTTATACTCTTTACTTTCTGGATGACATTCGTATCATGAATATTCCGTGTCATGGGTTCCCAAAATTATTTATTTTTTTAAAATTAACTAAAATTTCATTTTGGCCTGAAAGATTATTATTAAAAATTAATGTTTACAATTATGACTTAATATTTGTTAAAAGTCTTAAAACGATTATAAATGTGAATGAATAAATTTACTTTTGGTAAGCAACTATTAGGAAATATATTATTTCTATAAGAAAATAAATGCCTAAAATCTTACGAACTTCGTGGGGAGCATAACTCCTGACAACGCAATCCCTCTGTGGAAGTCCAGAAAGTCGAGGCAACATGTTGCTTAATTGTAGTTTGAGCTACTAATTTCTGTTGTTCATCTAATTTATTCTACCAGATAGAAATTACATCGCAGGCGCTCCAGCCTTAATATACCGTTCTCTCACAATAAAACTATCTTTATTTCACTTCTGTAAAAAATTAAAACCATTTTTCTGAATACAATTTTGTTTTCGAAATTTAGAATTTAAGGTTTGAAATTTTTTTGATTTTTAAAAAGACTTTATACAAGAATTTCTATGCATATGTTACATATATTTTTATTTGCGCATGTCAAATATTTTTCGTCTATTGGCGATAGATATTTTCATAGAAACTTTTCTTTAGGGTCACTGAAAAGATTTTGCTCGAAGTCCTTTTACTGTCACGGGATGATTTTGGCTAAATAGTAGCATTTTATTCGGAAGAATTTTTAATAATTTATAATGAGAGTATATATTTCGGCAAATGTAACAATAAAATTTGTTTTCAAGAAAAATAAGTCATCGACATTTTCACACTTAAGAATTTAATTATGGTGCTGTTAGTTGGTTTGATCTGTTTTTCTCTTAGTGGCAATATTTTGACCACAAGGACTTATTAGACAAGGACCTAATACAGTTTAAGATGGATTCCGAACCCATACAAACATCCAAAGACGGAAATGGAACCCACAAACTGTTTAATCAAAAACTAGATGGACTACCATTCATCTGCCAAATTAGATATAAAGCTGCTAAAATGTAACAATGAAAATATTTATGCACATTTTGAAGCCACAAGGTTCATCCTATATATATTTTGCTGCGATGTTACCATCAAGAAGCTTATTGGTGTTCTCATTAAGATTCCCTAGTTATTTATTAAAAGTTTTGCTGTATTGGCCATTCTTATATCCGTTGTAAATTTGAATATATATACACAACAATAAAAGCTCGTTTTTGATAACTCGAAGAGACTGGTAAAATATTTCTTAAATTTGAAAATTCCTGATATAGGAAAATAAGTGTTAGCTCTTAAAACTATGCTTTTTAACCAAACTTCTATTTCTTAACAAATAAAATACTACTAGAAAAAAATCATTTAGTATGTATGTATGTAGTCAAGCAAAGTAATTGTCTTTTTGTTTCAAAACTACATTTTTAAAATCACATTTTCTTCCATCTTATAGCCATTCATGGGCTTGTTTTGCAGACAGTCGCAACATTATTCATCTTCTTCGTATTTGCTATTTAGAACATCTTTTCCTCTTTCTCAATCATTTAATCCTCCGATAACGTGCATATAAATTTGAGTCTCTTTCAAAAAGTCCTGAAATGAAATTTCGATATTTCTTTATCAAAGTTTATGGGTGAATAACTCATCATTCAAGTAGTCAGGCATGCATGTCAAAATGAAACACAGATATCCTCTTCTCTATATCATTCCAAGATTAGATTGACAATAGTTTGTGCTTGGAACGTCGATTTCATAAGGCGATTCCAAGCAGTCTTTTCTTAGAAGACTACTTTATGATATTTGCACTTGAAGCTTTTTATTATATTTTGATCCATGGACTGTAAGACATGAGTTAAATTTGGAGTGAGAAATCCCACAGGAATTGCTTAAAGAAAATTAGGGATTTCAACGCTCACAATGTAATAAATTATCCTTGATTCGAAGAACTTACCATTTTCCAAAGAAAAGTTCCACAATCAAAAATGAAAATCTAATAAATTTTAAAAAAGTAAAAAAAAAAAAAATAGTCTTTAAAAAATAAATTTAGACTTTGAGATGACTAAAATGAGTTAGTAAAAGTCTTAAACATTTAGTTTGTAAATTAGAGATTTGTAAAAATGAGTGTACATTTTATACATATTAATGCAATACTGTTATCTTTCATTCGAAACTTGATTTCGATCACAGGTACAAATTGTAAGAATATAAGAGAAAATTAAATTATTGCGGAAATAATTCTTAAAATTTGGTAAATAATTAAATCTAATAACTTCCCTTTTTCTCACCTATGATTTTTTTAACAGAATAATTTTCAGAATTTTCTCGCATGATTTGGTTGTCGCCCTACTATCAATTTTGGCACACGAGAGTTTCAAAGAAAAGAAATATATTTAGAATGGGAACTGTTTCGAATGGATTCTGGAAAACAATTAACATTCTTATTCGAGATAGAAATTGAGCAGATGAACTGGGGTTACAGAAGCTTTAAAAATAAAAAATAAATAAATAAACCAGATTTGCTTTTTTATAATAAAATTTTTAAAATATGGCAGTTTGTTTTTTAGTGAGATATACGTTTGCTCTGAAAAATATTAGTTAAAATTTTAAGAGTTTCAATTTTGATTAGTTTTATAAAAACTTCTTTAATTTAACATAGAAAGTTTTCAAATTAAGAAATCTGCATGCAAATTTTAAGAAATAAATAAAATTTTGATTCTTATATAATTAGAAAAAATAGGGTATGAGAATTTAATATGAATTTTAAGATATATATGAAGGCCCTTCATTGGGTGTTTCCCCCCCCCCCCAGTTTATTTTCTTAAACTTTCATTTTTTAAGAAAGGATACATAATGTAATGTTTTTAATTTCTTTATGTAAAATGCTTTTGTATTACACTTGAGCTCAAGGTTAATTATTCATTATCAATTAATCAAGGTAAATCAATGATAATGTTAACTGTGCAATAAAAAATTAAAGTGTTATTGAATTCATGTACTATTACTTTAAAAAAAAAA
>JAPDSC010014249.1:21901-31932 GCA_026290005.1 Latrodectus geometricus | reverse complement strand
TAAATGAAAATTAGATTTTACAATAAAAGGGAAATGCATTAAATAATAATTCTCTTTTATTAACATGCTTAAAATTATTGTATGAACAAATGTGAAAAAAACTAGTGATTAAATTAAGTAACCAAACTGTGAAATATGAATCTCATCTCTAGTAATCATTGTAAGCTCCACATGGAGAGGGTTTTTATGCATATTATTTTGCAACAATAACATATATACACACATATGCAATGAGGTTTTGAGAATTAGCTTTTAAGTAGACGTTATGAAAAATTCAAATTTGGACTTTTGCAAGTTATTTAATGCTTTTTTCATTAATAATTGTAAGTTTAAAAGAGACAAAATAAATTAGTAAAGGTAAACATTTTAAATTTTTATTTTCAGTTTTCTTATGAAAACAGACATTTAAGGTTGCAGAAAAAAATAAAGAAAATTGTATAATCTGCATAGAATTGTTATAAAAAATGCCTTCATAGCAATTTGTCTCATTCCCCCTTGTTCTACTATCTATATAAAGAAACATATAAGTTTTGTATTCGTCATTCCTTAAAGAATAAAAATATTTCATATTTATTATACAAAATCCATTATTAACCGAGAAAATAGTTTCAAGCACTTTATATAGCTGCAAAGATTTAAAAAATATTAAATTTTTCCTTTAAAAAAATTAAAAATTTACGGCTCAGCTTAAATTTTTATGCTCTTTATCACATTTAACTACAGTTTATGACTAGTGAGAAATGTTTTTAAATAATTTAAAATCATAAACAATAAAAGCAAATTTAATTCTTTGCTTCAAAGTCATCTAAAAATTTTGGTTTGATCATGGTTTTGGTAATCATACAGCATGAACAATATAATCTTTCACAATCAGGAATTAAAATATAAAAAATTATAAATGATAAAACATATATCTTTTATTATCATTTATGCTACTCAGGATAGTTTCATTATACTTGGTCATTATAATGGATATAGTAAATTATCCTCTTATTGTAATTATTTGGATTTGAACAACAATAACACAATAAAATAAACATGCACTAAAAGTGCTTTAAAGTTTGCATAATAGTTTATGCTTTATAGTTCTTGCATTTTTTATATTATTATTTAATAATATTAGCACACAAATGGAATTACTTGAACTGAAGCTTTGGGCATATATGAGCAACACACAAATATTTTTTCCTTGATATTAAGATTAGCTCCAAAAATGACACTGGCTGTCATTAAAGTCCTGAATGCAAGAGAAGTCAGTAATGCAAGAACTCCATAGCCTGAAACAAAAACAGCTTATTAAACTGAAAACAATGTCATTAATTTCATATTTGAGACACTATAAACAGTAATGTATTTCTATTTTATCTGCATTAAATAATAAGGTAATATTTATATATGTTACCGTGAAAGTCCGAAATCTGGAGAATGTCGACATTCGCTGGTGAATGTCAACATTCACGTAGTCGCTTGGTGTATGTCCGAAATATTTGCTAGATATCCTCATTTCTCACTTACACCGGCAAATGTCGACATCCACAATGCACTAATGGTGAATCTTGAATATGCGTTTCATCTCTCCGTATCCGGAGAGGAGAAATGCAGATTTGCATTTTCTTATCTCAATATTTCAGGCGTGAAAAACGTCACATGTGTGACGTAACTTATCGCCTCTCTTAGAAAGGAGGAGTGACCAATCACGGTGAGTAGAGGAAGTGTAGAGGATTTTTAACCCGCGGGACAAACCTGACATGAAACAAATTAAAAACAAATTAAATGCTGTGGTGGAAAGGGAAGCCCGGGAATGGCCTTCTGTTATCTCCTTTTCGAGCTCTTTAATCATCTTTTCAAATTCCACCAAAGCTTGTCTGTGATTGTCAACATATACCGGCGATGGTCCGAAAGTGCAAGAAATTTAATCAATTGTACGGTCTTTCACCAACGTTTTTGGTATGTGTTGACATTCACTGGTGAATGTCGACATTCTCTGATTTCGGTCTTTCACAGTAACATATATTCAAAAATAATTTAGAGGGATCAAACTTTTTAATCTATTCGCCGTTTAAAAATGTTTTTCAAAATCAAGAAACATATTTTTTTACATTTAATGTGAAGAATGTGGTGGTCATTCTCACTAAGTAGGAATAATTGGAAATAAGGATGGTAATTCTTGAATATTTCCTCACAAAAGAATTTCAGAAAATAGAGATTTCAAATGGATTCGAATACTGAACAACAAAACTTGAACTTGAATTGATTCATAATATGGATGAATGCACAACATGAATGTTAATTAAATGTATAGAATGTAGAATGATTTGACTGCTACATTGCTTTTTCTAACTAACTTTATAGTTCCTAATGCTATCAGCCAGATAAATTAATATTCTTGAAGAAATGAAAATAATAAAGAAACATGAAAGTCAATAATTTTTTAATTTTTCATGCACAAAAGTATTCTGATAGTCAATTATAAAATTTGTTTTTCTTATTATATATAACTCATATATTCTAAAATTCCTTTATCACAATAATATTATCTTCATACTCATATCTAATATATTTAAGCATAAATAAATATTGACATTTGAATACATAAATGTAATAAAAATTTATATTCAAAAGTCTTTAATGTTACATATTACAATATATTCTTATTATTTTAAGAAATATAGGAATTCAAAATATAATAAAGTGGATCCACAATAATTACTAAGTGAAAAAAAGTTTTCTAACAAGAAACAGATAATTTAGAGAATTATTTTTATTGTTTATGAACAAAATGTATAAAATTATTGGATATCAATAATATAGAAAGTTTATCATAAAAATTCTGGCACAAAATTAATATTAATTATTAAATTTACAAAATCAGTACACTGCTCAAGACTATTAAAGGATATTGAGGTTATAGTTGATCTTGTACCTGGAGAATTGTTTTATTGATTGATACATTATTGACAGACAAAGAAGGCTATGAAATGAAAATGACATTTGTTTGGAGACAAAAATGCATTTTATTGAGTATTTGGAGACAAAAGGAAAAAACGCAATTTGTAAACATGAAAAAAACATTAAAAAAAAAATTTTTTTTTTAGTAGGAGAAACGGTGTTTAGATGGCCAACAACATTGAATACCTTTGAAGCAACAGCAACTAGGCAATGAGGCTGTAAATGAGAGGCTGGGATACTACCTTAAGAAATGCTCTTTCCAGTTCTTAAAGAATTTATGGGGGTAGTAGGTGTCCCTGAAACTTGACGGTCTAGAATGTCCTGAAAATTCTCTATTGGGTTCATGTTCATAGAACAATTCTGGCTATTCTATTTGTATGATTCCTTCCTCCAAAGAGAAATCATTTACTAAGTTAGCACAATGTATCCTTGCAATTACCATCCATTAACATGAAGTCATCTCCAATTGCTGCAGCCTAAGAGATTAGGTCTGAGGACATAATCCTTATATTTGCAACTGGTCAGAAGTCTATTTTCAATGATATGGAGATGCCAATAAAAAACATCATTCCCCTACAGCCAAATCTAATACTTTCAAACATAGATGCAAGATTGTTTCTAGTGCCACATTCCTTCCACGTGAAAATATGCCTATTATAAGGATGATGAGAAAAAAGGGACGCTTCAGAGAAAAGTATATTGCACCATTTATTTTTCCTCCAGTACATGTACTCTGTTCTTCACTCCCTGCAAGAAGCATGACAGACAGTATGGTCTGTCATGCTTCTTGCTGGGAGCATACAGCTTCCTCTGGGCGTTACACATTCATGATCTTACACTGACCTTCAGTTTGAATTTCCAAAGCTTTTGTTGTTTTGGGTTATGCTTGATCCTTTCTAATAAGCCAAGAACTCTCTAAGTTTTTATTTGGTTAAATGACTTCAATGAGTCATCACACTTATCAAAACAATGTGCTTACTAAATGTCAATTATTCTTTTCTTTTTTGTTTTATATTAAGTTCAATGCCAAATCTCATTCATTACCACCAAAACAACATCTTCAACATTACATTCAAAACTACCAAAGTTTGAAAATGAAAAAAAATTGCATTCCTGACTTTCTTTTTCTATTTTATGCAAAAATTTTTGCTTATACCATTATTTTATGACTTAAAATGTTCTTTAATTGTTTTAAGCAGTGTATTTGATAATGTAATATAAGTAAAGAGAATGTTATGTTTCTATTATTAAAATTAAAGACGATATAAAGAAATTTAATTAACCTTTTCGTCCCGGTGGTACAACTGTTGTACCACGAAAAAAAGTGTCTCTCAGGACGGCTATGGTACAACAGTTGTACCATGGATTTTTTCCCCCTTTCAAGCGCGCAACTTTCTCCGGCTCAAATTTCTCGGGGCAGTTGAGGGAGATTTTTATTGCTGCTCTTTTGTGCCTGAAAGTCATAAATACAGGGGACTTGTCCGAGCAGAGAATTTTGGCGAAAAACGGATTTATTGGCTCTTTTTTAAAAAGAAAATCATATTCATCCTCATTTTAGCTAATTTTTTCGTTGTAAGCAATTGCTTTTTTTGTCAGTTGAAAAAATATTTTCGATGGCTTCACCTAGTAATGATTTGACTGATGAAGAAATTAAAAAGTTATTGGATGAATAGAAGCAGAAAACTTTGCAGATTGTGATTCAAATTGTTGTGATGAATCTGAATTCAAGGATAGTAGTTTTCGTGATGATAATAATAAAGCAGATTCCTCGGTATCATTTGATTTTAATTGGCATAACGCAAAAACAGAAGGAAAACCTATTATTTTTTAATTTATGGGAGGGTTAATAAAAAAATGCTAATAAAGTACAAAAATTGAAAAATAAAGAACAAAAAAGGTATAGACTCTTTTTTAGGGTAAAAATACCTATAAATTATAAAAATAGATTTTATATACATTTAATCATAAAAAATTATATATATATGTGTGTGTCTGTGTGTGTATATACAAAAAATTACTTATTATTACAATATACATTTTTACATATGTAAAGAATATTTTTTTATTGTTAATTATTATAAAAAGTAATTTAACTATAATTTGTTGATGGTGATATGCGTTATGTAATGTCATATTTATGAGAGTGTGTTTGAGATTCTCACTTGTATGAGTAAAAGCATTTTGCAATTTTTAACTATGAATAAATTAGTTGGCTGGCTCCAGAGTTGATTAACTCTTTCCAATTTTCATAATAACCTGAAAAAGAACATTAGTGTCCTTACATTTTTAACAATCTTTATCCCTATCAACATGTCTATATTTGATCCTGATCAAAAATGCTGCTTTTTATATTGATATTTTATTGATTAAAATATGGAACTGTCAATGTAACATATTAAAAGACTCCTAAAATAATTTAAAAATGAAAAATAGGTGTTAAAAAAGTCTCAATTCAAATGCTTAAGTATGAAACCAGTCATTCTTTGTTTACATTTGTATTATCAGTATGCAATATAAGCAAAAAAATTATATTTGTAAAAAGAAAGAAGATGAACTTTGTTCCAAATTATGTATTTGTTATTTTAATAAAAAAAAAGTTGAATTTTGCGTTTAACTGATGGAGTAATTTATGATTACAGATATTAAAGTATTTCTGTATTTGAGAATTTGTTTCCTTTTTTCTTCGAAACATTTTCATTAAGAAACAACACTCTCATTGTAATGTGAGAACTTTTTCATATTCTGACTTTTAAGTTGAAGTGACCAAACAATATCTTCACAAAGAAATAAATATTATGTAGTGTTAGAAACTCTTGGATTTCGAGGTGTAATATACACGATTTGATCTCTTCCATTACTAATGAGGATAAAATATCTTCCTTTTTCCTGTGTATACGTATGTCGGTATAGATGCCAGACAACTTTCTTGGTTTCTTCCTTATAAGATTTAAAAGAAAATAGTAATTTATGGACATATTCCCATATTTATTATTACTTAAAAATCAAAGTATTTCCAATTAAAAAGTGATATGCAATGCATTTTAAAATTACTTTATATTTGTGAGTCTATTTACGGGGCAGTTTTAATCTCTGCTTAAAATTTAAATAAACACACAGTTTTGGTTTTTTTAAAGATAATTTAATAATCATTCTTACACACAAAGTTTAAAACACTAGGGATAAGACTTTTTATATTAAGCATTACCCTAATACTTTCTTCTTTTCAGATAAGAATTTTGTAGAAATATTTTCTGAGACTAATATGATTACATTTACAACCTACTCTTTGTAAAAATGACTTTGAAACCTTCATTCATTGAAAAATGATCAAATTTACAAAATGACTAAAATAATTTCACAAACACTTTTTCAGTTCAACTCAAGATTGAACACACAATTTTCATTGACTAAAAAGTTTCATATCTAGCCGCAGAAAGGAAAATTCTAGTTTAAACTCTTTACTTGAATGAAAAGAATAAAAGACCTATATTTTAATACAATGAATATAGAAATTACTTATAACGCAAAACATTTCTGAAAAAAAAATTAATGTTGTTAACTTACAGATCTTTCTCAACTTCAGTAATATGTATTCGCTTATGAACTAAATTTATTAGTTTGAAATATTTTTATTTACACTTTTTAACACCAGACATGCTGTTCTTAGGAATGTTTCTGAAAATATTCAATTAGTTATTGTTCATCTTTTTTCTTATAGCTAAATAGGTTTCATTACTATAAGAAATCTGTTATTTTAAATATGTATTTTGATTGCTAAAAATCAAACTAATCAATGAAATTTATCATATAATTTCGTATTACTTTGTAAAACTTAACAGAAACAAAAAAAGCCATTGCTAATTGTGGGATAAGCAACCAATAAAATAACAGCGAGATAGAGTTTAATAATTTCAAAAAATTCTTTGTAATAAATTAATTTATGCCATATCATAATTTACAAAATCAGTCACAATTATATAACTTAAAATTTTTGCCATACTACTTAATATAATATGTTAAACAATAAATATAAAAAATTCGATTGCTTATCAATAAGTATGGCATTTATGGTAAACCCCTTTACATCTTTCTCAAAATTAAGGCAGACCCAGCGCGGGATATCACCCTCAAAAGATAAAGATTCGTTATGGTGAAATCTTCAACAGAAAAGTGGAGTAAAAATAACCCTCTCCTTTTTGTCAGGGGGGTAGGAAATGTCTGCTTCTCGCGCCGTCCCAGGAGCTGTTTCTAGAAACGGTAACACCAGACTCAAAAGGTTAAAATGTTAATATTTGAATATTCAAGAACAAAATAATCATTATTTTATCAGAATACATTTTTTTTACCTGCATTATCTTTTAAAATTTCTATTGTGATTTCAGCTCCAATCAATGAAAACAAAATTGGCTCAACAATTGTCCATAATATAAGAGTTGAAGTATATACCCCTTTCTAAAGGAAATCATATAAAGAAAAATTAAATTAAATATTGGAAAGTAATAGATTCTTATATTATAACAAATATAAAGAAAAATTAAAAACAATTTGTCATCAACTAAAACTGAAAACATTCTATGTATAAATTCAAACTAAATTAAAATGTCAATTAAAACAATTTAAAATACAAAAAAATAAGAGCATTTAAAATAATATAAAATGAGGTAATTAAATTAATTATACTTTATGTAAATTAATATAGAAATTTTAATAAAACAGAAATACTTCTTTTAGAAAACTTTAGAATGAAGAACTTTTGTTAATCTTATAAATATTTAAAAAATAAATTAAGCAATAGAGACAAGTAAAAGCAGAATAAACTACACTCCCCTTTCATTATTGCAAACAGTTAAATACTGCAGATTTCTATCTATACTGAAAGTAATTTATCTTTAAAATTTAATGAGACATAAAAAAAATAAGGTGCAAATAAAAAAAAAAATTGGGAAAAATTATCATAAAACTTAAATCTATGAATCAAACAATAAAAAATGCACTTTTATAAAAATTCATTTTTTATACATTAAATGTAAGTTTCATCATATCCTTAAAAAAAAATTCCTTGAAAAACTTTATTTTTATTTTCTCACATAAAATTTTTAATCTAAAATTGAAACAATTTTTGTTGATATTATTTGAAGAGAGGTATACATTAAATGATAACAAATATTTTCATATTTTTCAAATGAGAAGGCAGAATTTCTCTTGACTAATAAAAAAAATCTATTGGAAAGAGTTACTTGTCTCATAATTAATTGAATAAGAGTTTACACAATAAATTTAGGAAAATGAATTGAATTCCATATATCTTCCCATATACAGGTGAACATAGATGGATATATGGATCAAAGATCTTATCCCAATATCTCACACCAGTCACAGTTCCTCTGTGGAACACATATAGATCAATGTGACCACCAAATGAGATTCCTGATCAAACCATTATTCTACAATTGAGGTAATTGTGTCTTTCCAAAATGTTGGATTGATGGTATTCGGTGCTTGGTTCCTGTCAGATCAACACACATCCTGAATCAGTCTCCATTATGAATCTGGACTTGTCTGTAAAAAGTTTAGAAGCCCATTGCGGTCTCGTTCAGGAAACATGTTCTTTTGCCCGAGGTGGCAGGCCCTTCACTGTCATTTATTGAGGAGGATACATACAACTAATAGTTTTGCATAGAGACTTGCATGGGGAAGATACCTTTGCTACTAGCTTTTATTTAGATTGCTGAAGATACTAGCAGATATTCTATTCCCTGATGCTACAGAGATGTCTGCAACAAGTTGCGATATGGACATGCTTTGTCTCTTTCACTAAGAGAAATAAAATGGTCTTCAACAAATGTAGCTCATGCTTGGTTTTAAATATGTCTTCTGGACACAAAAGCTACAGTTTGATATAGATTTTAGAGATAGTAGACCCAACAGCGATACACATTAAGGCAGCTTGTAGCATCAGCCTGTGATATCTCAATCCATGCAACTATTATTTTAATGAAGCAGGCAAATGGCTTCTCTCAGTCATTGTGGGACCTCACTGACTATTGTCAACAAATCTGTGCTAACAATAGTTGAAAATCAACAAAAGTTACACACATAAGCCTGAAGTTTGCATATTTTTCCCACTTATATATATCAGTTCTTTCCTGTCAAAAAAAGTAGTACATAACATTTTCACATAAATTTACATAAGCTCGTTTTTATTATTCATATAAACTACAAATTTTATCTGGATAGTGGACACTTGAGGAGTCTCTTGTTTTCTGAAGGCAGAAAAATTTTTGGTGTCAGTTCAAAATGCAAGGTGAAACAGGCCTCGGTCGAACATATTCTGGACTGCTTGGGTCTATTTAAAGAGGACCTATACGCTTCCTCCTTCTTATAATCGATTTTCTAAGGCTCAACGATTTATTGTGTATTGGGCTAATCCTCGAACTGAATTATCTGGTCAGACAGTTAGAGGATTAGTAACAACAATAAATTTTATTGATAGTATATTTTTTTATGGTGAGCATTGAAAAACTTGTTTTCCTTAATTTTTGGAAACTAGTGCATTCAATAATAAATTCAAATCAGGAAATTCAGCAACCCTGAGAAAAATAATCATATTCCTGTAAGAATTCTGAATAAATGTAAATAAATCTTTTAAAATAAAATAGATCTAAAAATTATTAATAAAATTCAAAGTTGAGCATTATATATATATTTTTAAGTATTAAGAATCAATATTTAGAAAGTAAATATAACAAATATTTTTTAACATATCAGAATTAAATTTATTTTAAAAGTGATAAAATATAATATGTGAATAATAATAGAAAAATAGTTTTAACAATGTACTTTACATTACTTTAGTGATTTTTTTTATTTATTTTGAGAATAAACATTTACAAATTCATTAATTCTAAAACTAATTATTTTTCAAAATTGATGAAACATTTTAAAAGCATGAACACAAATATTCAAGTGAAATTTTTTTCAATAAATAACTTGTTTAATTAAAGTAATAAAACAAAAACTGTTTCATTAAATGGGTATATATATATATATATATATATATATATATATATATATATATATAT
>JAPDSC010014249.1:6101-16724 GCA_026290005.1 Latrodectus geometricus | reverse complement strand
TATATATATATATATATATATATATATATATATATATATATATATATGAATGTACCACTATAAACATTACAAAGTGATGGAATGATTTGATTGATGTAAAGACTCAATAAGCAAATTTTACAATCTACACTACTTTCATGTATTGACTTGAATGAAATATATTCTTAAAATGTATACAGTATAAAAAAATATTAAACAGAATATTTCTCACAGGAAAGCTATAAGAATAAACAATAGATTAAGATCTTTTTAATCTGACAGCAGATAAATTAAATTTTAATACAAATCTAGTACAATGACTTTATATCGCTCTCATAGTAACATAATTAATACCCTTGAACGAATTCAAGTTCCTTTATAATTAATTTCCCTTTTAACGAAGAATAAAAGTAGACTAGACATTTATCATGTGATAATATGAATCTTTCTGAGCACTTTAGAAGTAAAAATGAAGGTTGATAATATCACATACTTACAGCTAAATTTTGAGAGAATCAAAAAATGTGTAAAAACATTAAAAAAAGATTTGATACTCATTTATTCTTCAAAAGCATAATTTTTTAAAGTTATTTGCATGAATTTGATTTAAAAATAAAAAATATAAATAAAAAATAAAAAATATAAATAAAAAAATATACATAAAATATTTTTAAACGTAAATTACAAATTTCAAAATAACAAACATGAAAATGCTACGGTGGAAAAACATGTTTATTTATAAAAACTAATAATATCTATGACAAATTTTGATAAATATAAATATATAAAAAAGGGGTTTTGAATAACTTAATTTTATTTATATCTCCCTTTTGAAAGATTTTATCATTAGTTTTCAAAAATAAGTTTATAAATTCTGAATAAATCTAGTCACTTCCAGAATTTTCAGCATTAAGTAGAAATTATATAAAAAACAAAGACCATGAAGATAGATTAGTTAATAGTGAAAGTTTTCATGTGGGGATTCCCATTGTATGTGACAAAAGCATTCTATTTTCCAATCAGTTAAAATTTTCAAGTTTTTCTCTTCTGAGTATCTAGAGGTTGCAGAACAATTTAAAATAAGTAACAAATGACCTTGGTTAAATAACTTCTAATCCTAGGCCCAGGAAAAAGAAAAAGGTAGGCTCATCAAATTGAAGTGTTGACCACTTAGAAGCCTAAGAGTGGAGACAATGGGTATCGAGTGACTGTCATTGTCTTTTTATTGGCTTATGTACAATAGTTCCTTTAAAATTTTCTAGCAATACTACCTAATCTTAAACTGCCAACTGCAAACATATTTCTTAAATGCCCAAGAGAACTGGACAAATTTAAAAAAAAAAAAAAAAATTACAAGAACGTTTTGAAAGAAACAAACGTAAATAAACATAATATATGTTTAAAATAATAAATATTGTAAAAATATAGAATAATAATAATAATAATAAATCATTACATGCAGAAAATATTATGAAGTTCTTTAAAAATGAAGAAAAATTATTATTTCAACTTAAAACATTAAGTGATTGAAATAAAAAAAAAAGAACTATTAAATAAAATACAATAGTTAAAAAAATAAATATGAAGCTACCTCAAAAAGAAAATACTAAATTAAAGATGAAAGGGATGAATAATTTATTTATTTATATATGTAAAGAAACAGAAATAAAAATATCATTTAGCTCTTTTAAAATGTATCCAGATTTATAATTATCTTCAGTATTAAGTCTAAGAGGGATAAAATGAGAATATATAAACAAAGAATTGAATTATGAAAGCCTAGAATTGGAATAAAAAAAATTAAGTAGTATAATAAGGTTTACAAGAACAGTACAGAAATGAAATTTCAGAGCTAGAATAGTAGGGAAATAAATTCGAAACAGAAAGGATGCATTAATAGACTGAAAAATTAATGATGTATGCAACTCATTTAATTGAGACATAACTTTTGTTGACAGTGAATATTCTTTTGAAACTTCCAACTAGTATTTGGTTGTAAGAATTACTAATAACCTTCCGTTGATAATGATATCATGACATAATACAATAATATTTGGCAATAAAAACTAATAATGATTTTCAATTGATGGTTTAATTTTACAAAAATAAATATCTTTTTATATCCAAATTTCTGTAGAATTTATCTATCTACACCAATACATATACTAATAACAGGCAGCAGTATACATATGCTACCACTGTTTAACAAAACAGATTATGGAGTAGTAGTAAGCAACCTTTTTGGCTGTTCCTTATTATATTATTGCATTTATTTTCAGATTACATTACACTAAAGCTAAGGTAAGGTAAATTCGCAAATTTCATAGGACTTATTGACTAACACTTTTAACAAAAACAATATTTTTAACACTCCTCTTTAAAGATTTTGAGAACTATCACTGGAAAGGTTTTCAAGACAATGGGAGTTTTCACTTCAATCTACAGAACATACAACAGAATCTATAACATACAACATTCATGCAACAGAATCTTCATATGCCATCATCTGAATATACTATCATTTCAGATAATTTGCTATTTCCATTTGTTATTATTGCACTTCCATTTGTTATTATAGATGACACTATAATTTTATCCTTGTTCAGCAAATGTATGGCAAACTTATTTTTAAAAGAGAAAAAAATTATTTGAGTTTTTTTCCAAGAAATTGAATGTTTCTGAAATTACATTAGGAACATAAAATTCAATGCACACAATTAAATGGCCCTTTTTTTTATTTATTAAAATGGAAATATTATGGATATTGATTTGCCAAGCTTTATCTTCTGCTTGGGGTAAGAGATTTTCAAAAGAATTTCAAACAAGTTAAATGAAATTTCATTTATAATTTGTTAGTACCATTTATAAAATTAGTAGGTTTCCTGAATAGAACAGTAACAGAATGAAATATTATTGAGCATAAAACAATTCAATTATAAAATATTTTGTATAAGCATTCTCTAGAGAAGTAGAGAGGAAGGTGAGGTTTATTGTATTAAAAGCAGCAAGCAAATTTTGTTACCCCAGTTTTCTGCTTCTCAAGTCTGGATGCATTGGCGAGGGTAAGAAGAAAAAATAGCCAGCTTAGCATTGAAAAATATAATTTGTAAAATATATAGTTAAATATGCAAATTTTCATCAGAAAAAGAAGATTTTTTTTAAATGGATAATTGTCTAGCCCAACTCACAAATTCAGAAGTTATTTAATAGATATCTGTCTCCTAATATTATGTCATTTCTTCAAACTGAACTACATTGATATTCAAGAGTTCAAACAAATAATCGTATTATATACGATTATTTTAGTTATATAATCTACCATTATCTCTCTTAAGTTGTTAAAATTTTGGGGGCCTTCAAGTGAATAAACTTATCAGATTTTATTGAAATTTATCCAAATCAAAATGTGTACTATAAACACCATAATTTTATTACAATATTACACCTTTTTACAGATTAAATATAAGAAAATGAAAGTTATTAAAAATGGAGATGTACACATTAAAAAAATTATATAGTTTTTTTAAAATATGTATTTTTGTAATTATATCTGGGGGAAAAAAAAAAAAAAAAAAAAACTAATGCATATACAAATTATACATAAGTTATTTTTCAACATTAAATATGATAATAATTTATGGGATAGTTTCTTTTAAAACGCTGTACCCGCTAAAAATTATAATTATGGATCAGTATACTGCAGAAAAATGTTTGTCTAATCATAAAATGTTAACATTTTAATATTTTTATGAATAAACTGGAAAAATTTTCATTGATTTTCCTTTTTAAAATTTAATACGGTTACCTTTTTTTTTACTTTTGCACACAAGAAATAGTTAGAATAGAATCTTTTTTCATTTTAATAAAATGCTTAATTAACCACTGCCTCTACAATCAAATAATTAATACTGAATCAAGAATAAAACTAAATAAAACTTAGGCTTTCAATGTTAAAAGCATCAGTAATTGTAAAATTTAAAAATCTAAATGTGAAATTGAAAAAATTTTATAGTTAAATTTTATGTGGTTAAAATTAAAAATAGAGCATGTAAAGCACAAAATGATTTAATTAATAATATGCCTTAAAATTTAAAGATATTGCACTAATAACAAAATAATTATAAGGAGGAAAATTAAGAAAAAGCTTTATTTTTATTATAACAGAATTTCTATACAGAGAATTCAATAAAATAAAACATTTACTACAATCTAAAAATTTGTAATTTAAATTTCTTTAGCTTAAATGTTTTACAGAATATTGTTCTAAATTAAAATGATAATAAATCAAAATAAGGTCCTTCATTTCAAGACTAATGCAGATATGGATAACAGACCTGATAATAATAAGTAAATGAGAATAAATTGCTAAGACAATTATTAAAAGCATTTTGGAAATATTAATTACATCTGGTTTAAATTTGTTAAGAAATCTAATTGATAACATTTAAATGAAGATTTTAAAAGTAATTCACCCTAGCATAAAAGAAAATATGAAGGGAAGTTTGAGTAAGTAGTGACCAAATATTCCCATACTGACAGCTTCTGTGAAACATGGTAAGACAGTCAATCGCAAAACGACTAGCTTTAGCTTCTTGAGGCTCTCTCCATTTAGTCCAATGCCAGCTCTCATGAGAATAATGGAAAGTGCTATTTCTCTAGTATTAAATAAAACATGCAATTAAAATTTAAGAAAAGTAAATAATAGAATATAAAGTATACATTATTGAAAATGTAGACTATAATAAAAAAGACAGAAGATCACAATGGAAAAAAAAAAAAAAAAAGATTAATGAAAGTTGTTTGAACATGAATTCTTTTTTATGAACACTAATTTTGTATTTAGAATTTTGTATGAAATAAATTAACAATATTGTGAAGTATTTTCCAAAATCAGTAATTAACTGCTTTGTGAGAAATTATAGTTTTACTAGATAATTTATTTTGAACATATATTTTTTGAAGAAGTTCTAATAATATTATAATAATCAATTTTAATTATTTTATTATAATGGAAGAACCCCAAATTTAATAACATAAGAATAATTAAGTTTTTTTTAGAAATAAGTTACATTTTTTATTGCTTAATGAAACTGATTATTAAATGCATTCAATTCAATAGGAATTTACAAACAAAACAACTGACATATCCTGTTATCAATGATTTTAAAAATGAAATCTCCCTCACTGACATAACTTGAAAATTTGGAGTAACAGAAATTCAAAAATTACTTAATTAATGAAATCATTAGTTTAAATTATTTTTTAATATTACCAATTTAAGATATATATGAGCTTTAGAAATATGTGATTATAAAAGTCTAAAGTTATGGTTCTTCATTAAGTAAAAACTCAAGCAACAAAATTAGCTGTAACTGTTCTTTTGTGAAATACTGTTTGAGAGGATAAATTGGTTGTGACTACTACAGTAATACTTTATTTACAAACATGTACAAACATTACTGGTACTTTATTTACAAAAAAAAAAAAAAAAAAAAAAAAGGATATGTGAATAAGTTCAGTATGTTGAAATGGAAGGAAACAAATTGATTCTATAGAAGAAATAAGCATAAAATATCCAATGGTACAATGTACAAAATCACAGAAATGAATAAAATAATCAATGATGTTTGAATAAGATAATCAATGATAAAACTAAATAAGAAATGGTATAATATAGAATGTTTTTTCTAGATAAAATTAATCATTATGTTGAACATATAGCAAAAATGATTCAAACACTCCATTCATAAAAGCACTGCATAATGGTTACAACCAAGTTTGATGTCATCCTAAAGAATGAACATTGCCAGTATGAGTTTGACATTGTCCTTACCTGGAATAAAATAATGGAGTGCCCTTGGATGCATCTGTCACTTTTTATTCACAGGTAGGCATTTTAAACACTGGCTTCTACATTTCGATTATTTTAATGCTCATGTTTGTTTATATTTTTGTTGCTCTAGGGTTATTTTTACACAAAAAATATCAAACCAGGATTTATATAAATTTGATTTCAAATTACTACAAACATCCTAGCCCAACCTGGGAACTGAACTCACCAACTGTAATTAATGCCGATAACTTTACCCTTTATTTAAACTCATCAAAGCAATTTTTTAGAGAGAGATATGGTATGTTACTATTTTGTTGGTATTTTTAGATTTTCTTTCATACTAAAAATATCCTGCTGCTTTTCTGACCAGCATAATAGCATGGTTTTGCATAAAAAAAAGTAACTAGCAAATAGTTGAAAAGAAAATGGGTTTGTCAGCAAATGCTAGTAATTAGGGTCAATAAGCAATACAATACAGATCTACAAATACAGATGCCTGTCCATTCTCAATGCACAGGCATCTGTATTTTTATATGCTATGCATCTGCATCTGTACAAGTATCTGATCCATTAATAACACAAGATGCCCCCCCCCCCAAATAAAAAACAAGTTTGCTTATACTGTCAGAGAGCTGGGTATCAGTTTCTCAAGATCATTATGTCTAAATTTATTCAAAATTTAATTTCTGTTTCTAATATATTGTGCAATAAACATTATTTTGTAATTTATTTTGCTTGTACAAACTACAATGAACCCTAGTGTAATTACATCAAATATTTATATATGTATATATTAATAGCAACTAGTATATTTTGTTTAGAAGTAGTATATTTGTTTCCCACTATATTTTCTTTCATCCACATATTCATCTATGTAATTAATAGTATGAGGAAATATAAAATACACACTTTTGTCACACTTAACAAATGATTATTAAAATTTCAAAAAATAAAATTACAAAACCTATTGAAGCTTTACAATTTGTTTGTTAAAAAAACCAACAATTTACTTAAACTAACAATTAATTAAAACTAACAATTTGTTTGTTAAACTATGGTCTGCATTATACAAATGCTATGATATGCTTAAAAATATGAAGATGAGATCTGAATAATTTATAAATTTGCAGTCAAAGATGATGAAATTTTAGTAAAATCATGATTTTATTCTCTATGGCTAATGAGCAATAACTTTCAAAATAAACAATAAACATAAATATTTTATAGAGGGATGCAGCTCATCATTTAGAATGCATTGCAATATTTAAAAGCTACACAAATATAAGTTCAGATTTTAAATGCAAATTATAAGCTTCAATGAAACTGAATAACAACAAAAACGGAAACTATTTACAATAAAAGTTTTATGATAAAAGTTGAATGTATCATACTATTCTTGACACAAAGCAACTCAGAGTGAATAATAAACAAAAAATGAACAAATAATTTGATTAAATGCAAAAAAAAAAAAAAAAAAAAAAAAAAAAAAAAAAAAAAAAAAAAAAAACTTTAATTTGTTAACAAATAAAAATAAAATTATCAAAATAAAAACGTAAAGTAATCATAAAATTGCAATATTTTAGATTTCTGCATATCTTTTGTGTGTGTGTGGATTGATAAATTAGAATACAATATTATGAATTTTTGAAAAAGTTGAATTATACACATTCTGATTGATAAAGCTATATTCTGAAACAAAAATCTTCACATTATTCTACAAGTCTTTAAAAGTTGAAGAGATTAGCATGCAAATATCCATGTGCATGTTGTACTTATTTTTCATTAAATGAGCAAAAATAAAAATTAAGCTTTATATTTTTCAGAAAAAGAGACTTTTAATTACAAAGTGATATTAATGTAAATTAATATAATTTACATATATCTATAGATTATTTTCAGAAAATAAAGTTAGACAAGAATATTTTTATAATACCAAATAATATGTACATATATAGTGTAATATATTTAGATATAATAACTTAAACATATTACATACATTAATAATTTGGATGCATTATGACTCTTAATCCCCAAAGAAAGGAAATATATTTTTAACTTAAATATTTTGAAGCTTTACCTTAATGCAACAATTGTTTTCTTCGAAATGTGACTATAATATGGAAGAGAATGTACATTCCGGAAAATAAAACCAACAAGTAACATTCCTGTGAAAGATAATATTAAGTTCAAATAAAATGTGATAGTATTTAAAATAATGAATAATAAGATATTTAAAATATTCATTTGATAAAATTTTTCAAATGACATTTTTATAATGGATAAAAAAAGCATAAAATGGATTTTTAAGCAAACAAATACATTTATTGAAATGATTTATTAGGAACAACAATATTTTATTTAAAATGTTAAAGAACATAATAATTTAATCACTTACTTTTAATTTAAAGACAAAGTACATTTCAAACTTCAAAATTATTATTTTATAAATTAAAATAAGAACACACACACACAATGTCTGTTTATTCCAACAAAACCATATATCAATAAATATACTAATAAAAGAGTTTAATTAAGATATTCACATATAATAATAATTATATTACTTTTTTATTTATTAGTATACAAGTAAAAGATAAAAACTATTATTTTAAAAATTCATAGCAGTGGTTTTACATTTATTTCCTCCCAAAAACACTTCTATAATTTATAAGCCTTTTTATATCTAAAAATATTTTTACCCATTACTTTCAGCATAAAAGTTTATTTTTACAGAGCATAAAATAAAAAAATAATTTTATTCTTATTTTTTCTTTTCTAAATCACAAGTTACATAAACAAGTGTATGAATAAAGCTGAAAACCTTACATTTTATTTTAATATTAATTACTATTTTAATATTCATACCTACTTACATTTTATTTAAAAAAAATTCCCTTCACTAGTCTTTTATATCATTATCAATTTTAATCTCAGCCATAAGTCTCCAGGGATGCATTTTAGAAATTGGGAAAAGGTAATTGGTAAAATAGATACATGATTCCAGAGTAATTTCCATATATTAAGTGCAACTTAAATGAATTCTCAACCATTAAATATAAAACAGATCTCTTATCTGTATCTGGCATTATAAAAATAATTTTAACATTTCAATGGGTAATTAAACCAAATGAAAGTGTAATAAAAAAGTTAAAATTTATTTTGTAAAAAATGTACAGGTAAAAATAGGAAATATGAATTCATATGTTAATGTACATAAATTATTCTTTTAAATAGAATAAATTTTGCTTCATAACAATCTTCATTATTTTATATTTTGATTACATATGCCCTTATTTTACAAGCTGTTTCATTCACTTTTATTCTCTATTTTTTTATTCTATACTTTTACATTTAAATTCTAATCTATCTTTACATTAATTAATCTCTGTTTTATCTTCTTATTCTTTGTAACAGAGTTTATTGTATTCAAATCTATACCCTTTGTCAAAATGTTTGATATTTTTAATCATATTTTATTTTTAGAAATTCCAATAAATATTTAATCATCTCTATCATCAAAAATCAAAAACTCATACTGTTTATTTTGCCTAGGATTTCACAACTCAAAAGCCACGACTTATAAAATTAAAGAAAATATAAATACTAAGCTTCCTAGATAATTAATACATAGTTTTTAGAGACAATAGTTTCCTTAAGTTTAGATATATCTCCTGTTTTTCATTTATGTATCTTAACCATACATGTAATACAAGTATATTTGTAGGTTTGTACAACTTAGTATATAGGATAATTTACTGCAATGGATTTCTTTTTCTCCATTCATACAATTATCTATTAATGTTTGCGACAGATTTTGTAGACTTCAGATACATACTTTTAATATAAAGTTATTTTATAATGCTTGGCATTTTTTTATATTCTATAATTAAATAAATATACATCAGATTAAATTGCTTGGGAAATATTTGTTACTAAGTAAGTCCACATTGTGATGAAAATTAATTTAAGAGAATTTAAGAATAATTATTAAGTAAAGATAATTATTTAATAATTTTATAAAACATAAAGTGAGAGTAATTATATTTTAATTAGTAAAAAAGAATTGTTTGGAAAGGCTAGAAAATTCAAATACATGTTTTTAATTATTCTTTGTGAAAGTTGATAGCTCTGACCAGAAAATAATTTCCTCAACATAATGCTTTATATAATGTTGTAAACATTAAATAAAAATGTCAAATGTTAAATTTACATTGGTATAAAAATTATGTATATTAAAGTCAGATTTCATTCAGTTATGTGGCCAATAAAATATCTAATGTATAGCAAATGTCTAAGTACATGCAACACACTTTCACAGTAAATAATTTAAAAGCGATGTCTTCTTTTTTAAACATTTTTACATGTTTTATCATTTCATTTCTTCCTATCAAACTAATGAAATTATGTAATTTCAAAACAATAAATACGATTTTTATATTTTTATAGGCCATTACAAATTAATACTTTTAAATGTCTTTTCTTGAAAATCCAGTAAATAATGACAATTAAAAAGAATGGAAATTTCTTAAGCAATAAAACATGAATCTAGATTTTTAACAATTTTTATACGTAAATGTATTAATTATTTATGTTTTAAAGTTGAACTTAAACTATCAGTTACCATGGGGAAATTATTTCTTTATCATAAAATAAGATTTTTCGCCAAAAAAAAAATAATGTAAAATAACAGATATTATAGATGGTGACGATAATAATTTTTTATAGTATGAATTTTCTATGAACTTATGAATGTGTGTGTGTGTGTATATATATATATATATATATATATATATATATATATATATATATAT
>JAPDSC010014248.1:0-28964 GCA_026290005.1 Latrodectus geometricus | reverse complement strand
CTTAAAAATAGAGTAACAGAAAACATAACATTTAATAACCGGAGACTTGGGATTTTACTTCGATTGATAGAACAATTGTCTAATATTGTTTGGGAAATTAATGTTCTAATTAAGTGTAATTAATATTAAGTAAATTATAATTAAGTGTAATTAAGTGTTATAATATATTAAAATATTTCTTCAATTTTAATTTAAATTAATTTATTAACTAACTTGTCTTATTTTAATTCTAAAATTATCTATTATAGAGTATAATTAAAATTTTTTTTTTTCTCTTGATTTTATTAATTTTTTTAAAATTTAAATCAAATAATGGACGTATACTTTTCGTTAATTTGAATCATTTTCAAATTCTAAGAAATTAAATGTCTTTACATTGAACACCCTTGTTCTCATTTAGGTGCTCAGAAATATATAAAATAGACAATAAACGAAAACAAATTTATGAATTGTCTAAATTTCTATAATAATAAAATTGTATTTGTCTTGTATATCTTGTGAGCTTAAGATAACTTAATAATATAATAATATCTTGTGATAATTGAAAGCTATACCTTCAATATTAATGAGTTGCGAATTTCGTCTTTATAAAATAAAATGGCAATATTTTGGCATAGATATTAAATAATTTATGCTCAATTTTTTATTTCAAGTGAATTTAAAACAAGATTTCTTAAATTAGCTACCCATTTTTTTAAATAAGCTTACATACGTAATTTCAAATTATGATTTAAGTGTAAATTTTAATCTGAATAGAATGTAAACTGAGAATAAAATTTTGTTATGATATTTATTTTTTTAATCCTTATCATGTTCACAACAAAATATCAAATATTTTACAAATTAAGCAATTATCACAAATTACTTATCACAAGGGAATTTCAAGATTAAATATTTTTATTTTGCATAGAAGGGATTATTAATTAAAAGCACTTTCTAGTTTAAAATTTGAAACATTAGTAATTATTAACGTTTCCAAAATGCATACACATTTTTTTCTTTCTCTAATTTTCTATTTTTAAAGCAAAGTTGTATGTTAAAATCCTTTAAATTAAATAATATTCTAATGAAATTATTATTTTTGTATTATGTGAACAGAGCTAAAAGAGTCTCAAATTCTACTGTTTTAAAATAAATGTAGCTATTTGTAATCTGATTACGTTTCGTGTTTATACCAAAAGAATATTTAATAATCAATTAAAACAATTCCTTAAATTTTGTAAGATTAGATTTTTTGGGGATTTTACTAATTATTAGGAATTTTAATATATTTCATAATATAAAATTTAAAAAAGGAAAAAAATTGTTCAGTATATCTTAAGCATTGAAAGATAATGTACCAAGACAATTTTAAACTAATTCGGAAGTTATTTATTAGGAAATTGCATATTAAAAACGTTTTTAGCATATTTGTATACAAAGAATTATATGAATTCGTTTATTTATGAAAGTTGATCATTAATGAACCTTGTGGTTAAAATCTGTAAATATTAATTTAAAATATATACGATTTTTATTTGAAAATATTGTTATTTCAATGTAAGTAAAAGGAAAGCGTGGTAAAATCTGCTATTTAAACTTGTTTAATGATACATTTTATTAATATACTATCCAAAACGCGTATTATTCATAAAATGCAGCATTATTTTTGCAGCATTATTTTTTTAAAATGCATGCTAGAAAGCATGCATTTTATTTTTAGAGTGACTAAAATAAATAGAAAAAATTATGTTATTTCGAAAAATTAATAAGACACCGTATTAATAAATATTAGTGAAAACCCATCAGATATAATGAATATTTGTCCATTTCACTCCCGCTGAAGTGCAAACAGATTTCCGGAAGAGGGATTACGGTTGCAAAAGAAATGCAATCACATCTGAGATCCAAGATTTACCATGGTATTCCATCTATGTCACTTTATTCACGCAGACAACGGATTCTTTTTCCAAAGCAAATATTCTTCATGCCTGGAGGGACAATTGAGCAAACACATCACCCTCTAATCAGGGCAGTCACCATAATATTACGTGGGAGGATATACGAGGATGAGAGACAAAAAATAAATTGGCATTGTCATGATGGATTATTTTGTTGAAAGAGAAAAATAGTACGAAATAAAATCATCTATTACTTTTGTTTTTCTATTTCTTAATAAGTTGACTTCTTCATTTTTATGTAAGAAACGTTTTCAGTAGTAAATATGTGCACCAATTAGGATAAAAGGAGTGAATATTCAGTTAACATGAGCGAGTTCTGTTATTTGTAGATTTTCACATTTTGTTCTATTGATTAAGTAAAAATATACTTTCATGCTAATAACAAAGTTAATTAAAGGAATTCTCTCATTTATATACATTAAAAACCATGATTTTATTGTCATAATAGTTAGTATTACATTAATGATGTAATCAAAGATTAACGAAATTAATTTTCATGAATTCTCATTACAAATAACAATAATATTGTTTTTTAGTTTAATTGTATATATTCTTACCATTTTAATAAGTGTACCAATTTTTACTAATGTTAGAAAATATCGCTTAATTTTCACAGTAAACTCGACCTTGCAATTGTTATAAATATGAACATAATTATGTTGTCTACATGATTGAAAATTTATTGGTCTTTTGAAAACTATACAATACACAGAAGTTTATCAATTAATGTTCAGAGTTTTTGAACGAGAAAACTTTCTTGTGGTATCTTAACATATAATAGCCTTCTATTTTATATAGTTAATAAAAATCTTATATTACTTACATTATAATTTCAAAATACTTAATTTATTAATTTTTATATTACATATTATTTATTTTCATAATAAAATGCAGATATAAATAATTTGTGAAAACCATGTATTTAGTATTTGATTACGTGCACTTATCAATTTAAAAAAAAATAAGACATGCAATATAATGAAGATTTAACTACACAATAAAGTAAAATTTGCTTATTAATTTATTTGTTTAGAGGATAGTATATGTTTATTGTTATCTAAACATATCATTTGATCTAATGAAAATTCATTGAAATTAATTATAAATTCTAGTTTAAGAATAGTAAATACAGAATATAATTTTTCTCCTTTTTCCTTTTTCTTTAGAATGTCACCATAACAAAATTTTCAGTTATGTAAATAGATTACTTGGCTATGACTGTTGTACAAGGGTATCATGATGAAAGGTACTCTTACTTTAAAACACTTACATGTTGTCATACAAATATTTATCATCATCATGATATTGTAAAAAATTTAAAAACATTTTGTTTATTTACTCATTGTTTCTTGTAACTTCACACATCTCTTGTATGTTGTTCATATAATTTAATCTACGTTTGATAATTCTTGCTTATTTTGTTTGAATAGCAAATATTATTTATTTTTAAATATTTTGTTAATAAGAATGATATAAATAAAATATATTTATTAATTAAACAGAAATGTTTGAAAAGCCAATGAAACTCTATTTTTGTGGTTGTAAATAGTTCTTTAGTTTTAAGATTTTAAGGTTACTCCAAGCCATTTTAAAACAACCAAAATTGTTACTGCAGCAAGTTTAAAAAGGAATTCTTGCTTTTATTAAAACTTTATCTTAATTTTTAAATTCAATGATATGATATAAATTATTAACCACGTAAATTAGTTTAGAAATCAATAAAATTAATAAAATATAGTTATAACTACAAGAAATAGAATCATGACATTTTTGTAATCTTTCTAACTTCATATTTACACGTATTAACCATGGTAAATTACAACGAACAGCTTAGCAAATTATGAAAAATTCTGAATTATTTATTCAAAAATGTATTATTATAATAAGAAATATATGTTTATAAGAAAATAATGGAAGACCGAATAAAGTTTCCTAAATACTATTGTGAATAGAAGATTTTTGATGATTCCTAAAAATTGAAACTACTCATGTTGTTCTATGAATAAATAATTATTTTTAGATAAAAATTATTACTTGCAATAAATTGACTTCTGTAATGTTACGTACAAAAAAGTTTCAATGTTTTTCTAATTTTGGATGTCTTTTTCTGAACAGCCTGTAAAGAATCTTTTTTGTTTATTGGCAAATAAAACACACATAAATATAGAAATAAATACTTTAAAAAATATCTGAATTTGTTAGTGAACTATTTATTTATGTCACTCATATTGAAACATAGAAGGATTTGTATATTAAACTATTTTGAAAGAACTAAAAGAAACAATGGTAATGCTATTTTTGTTTGTTGATTGCATCATCTTGAGTATTTGTGAAAATATCTTTTGGCTATATCTTTTTCCTCAATTTGGACTTAAATTATCTTTTTGATCACTTTGGACTTAAATTTCCAAGTTACTTTTTTTGACACTTGGGAAATATGTCTCTAAAAATAATGAGAAACATTAAATATTTAAATATTGTTGTCATCAATGTTATGGCAAATAATTCCTTATTTTATTTCATTAACAAATTCAAATTGTTTTGCGTTGATTTTAATTGTGTTAATTATTAAAATAGTACAAATAATCTTCATTTTCAGAAATATTAAATAGTTGTACCAGATTTAAAATTATTAGCTTTATAAAATTAGATTTAGTCGCTATCTTACTAATCAATTAATTATACATGTTAACATCCCACATTATAATAAAAGATATTTTAAGTTGTTTTTCTGGTTTGTTTTTATTCTATCATTTTTCGGACCTTATATGTTTCATTCTTGTATTATAAGCAAGATCAACATGAAAATCTGAGCTAACATCAAATACAGAAATACATATCTTTGCATTTTCATCTGGTTGACAGTCATCTTTTGATTTAAAAAGGTATTGTGTTTGTTTTTTTATACGTTCAATGACTTTTTAATTCTTAGAAAATCTAAATTTGCATGTATTTTGATATAAAACAATAATTTCTTCATTTAAACTTAATCCTGGTTTTGTATCCCATTGTTACTTTGCTAATATTTAAGCAACAAATCAAAATTATATAATAAAATTGTTAATGATAAATATTTGAAGAAGAATTTATTTAGTCTCCTGCAAAAAATTAATTTAACTTGTGAAAAGATAAGTACACATAAATCATGTATGAAAATATTAGGTTGGGAAAAAGAAATCCATTATTTTTACGTGAGCTTTTTGTAACTTCAATCCAATTCGCTTTGTAAAAAGGTTTAAAAAAGTTTTCATGTAGATTTTTAGGTTTTGTGCGAAGCTACGACTGCTGACATGCTGTCAAGTTTGATAATTTTTGATATTTTATAGACATTCTCGACGATGTTATATCCATGCGAGGTGCATCTTTAGCATCCAAATACCCAAACGGAATTGACGAAACGATAATTGTGCTTAACTGGTTGTTACAGTCATATAAAGGACGATAAACACCTTCCACAATTTTAGCCACTTGGTTAGCATTTTCGGCATTATAAAAGAAAAACTTAAATGAATCGAATTTTCTGTTTGTTGTCTTCTATTTTTAAAGCCTTGTACTCATAACTGAATTAATCAAACAAAAAACCGCAAGAGAATATTTTAGTGTCAAATGTCACCTTTCTAATGAGCATAAATTTGAAATTGTTTGATAGATACCTCACGAGATAGCGATCACTACAGACGTCTACCGAAAAAATAATGGATAACTTTTTCCCGAACCTAATACGTTAATATGTTTTTAAATTTTATTTTATAACTTGCAGTGAGTAACATAAGAATCAGAATCTGTTATAGATTTTTAAATACTATAATTCTAGATACATTTTAATAGAAAATATGTTGCATTCATGTGTCGCATGAGGGAGATATACAAAACTCTCAGCTCCCAAAAAACTAAAATACAATAAATGCATCGTTGCCTAGTGGTAGAGCACTATTCTTCAGAGAGGAATGTCCAATGTCCATCCCAACCAAAGCTGAACAATAGTAGGTGGCTTTTGCATTTATGGCTTTTGCATTGCTGACTGTCTAGGTTATTCCTTGGGAGTTTTCCGGGATTTTTCCTTCGCGAAACGTGAATATGTCCCATTATCTATGAACGGTTCATTCGGAAGACACAATTACTCGGTGTCTGTTAAAATGTCTTACAACAACCCATGGCAATTAGCCAGTTTACAACGTTTTGTCAAAATACTTGCTAACATACATGAAAAAGGCATAAGCTCAACCTTTGTCTCATGGTGCCAGCAATAGATTGATATGAAACTTAATCTTAACTGAACTGAAACTAAACTAAAGTTAAAAAAAATATTCATTCTTTTTTAACTAAGTATTTTAGATTGCATTATAAATAAATATTTTACTTGCTTAGGTAACTTATATACTCGTAGATATACACACTGCGAGCAATAATTACAGTATTTTAAGACTCTAATTTGCCTTCATTTTGTGTTTATGCAATAAGAGCCACAATAAATGCTAGACCAATTTCATCTCTAACTTTTATATGCAAATTTTACTTTTAAACCTTAATTTTACTCATTTATTTATATCATAACAGTAAACGCATATATTAATCTCAATTTTTTAATATTTATTTCAGAAAAAGATACAAGTTTTAAATACTTTTCTAGAGTAGAATTAAACAAAATCTATTTACTCATACATAATACATGTCAAATTCTGTGACAAGGTTGAAAACAAATAATGTGACATATATAACTTATTTGTCATCAAATTTATTTCTCAGATATAAAAGAAACGTCGGAAATCCTCCCAAGTTTAAGTAAACAGAGAAAATAAAGAGAAAACTGATGAAAAATCTGATGACGAGTCACATGTCAAAAAGTTTTACTAAGAAATAAGATTATATGGCTTCGGAGAACGTTAGTAAAATTCAAAAGTTATTTTTGTGCTTTCTAAAGGAATTCATTTTTCGCTTATATGGTCTGTCTCAATAATATCATTAAACCATATTCTTAAATAATTTGATTACTTTTTTAATATAAATTTAATGAAAATATTAGTGACAACAAGTTAAAAAATTTGGATGGATATTAAAATTAATTAAATTTTAAATATTCAGTAACTTCGCATGTGTATGATATGTCATTTTTTATAAACCACATTTCTATTTATTTATTGTATGAGATATTTCAGATTATACTATTTGATATTAACTTATTTTATTTGAAGAGAAAAAATCCCTTCTTCTAAGCTTAATATTAATTGTACATAACTTAGATTAGTTATTCACTTTTATAATATATTTATTATTAATTGTAGAAGAGATGTTGCTGATATTTTCAAATTCATATTACTAGATTTATACTAAAAACAATTTCTTATTTAACTTTTCATTTTATTCTAAATTTTTTTAAATTTATAATAAAAACATATTTGGTTATAAATTTTATGTAACTATTTACAGATAAATATGAGCTTACTGTATTTCCTTTTTAACAATAAATGTATAATTATTTATAGAATTGCTTTCAGGTGCCAAGTGGAAAAACAACTTAAGAAATATTATACTGTACATGACTGAATAATTTTGGCTTAAATTTACATTATTTATTCATTATTGTTATTCATAGTTGATTTATATTTTTTCTTCTTTTATTTACATATATACCAATATATTAAATTATTTCTTTAAAATTTGTTTAAGTTATTATTTTTTTCAATTTTTTAGGATTCTAGTTTAATTAAGACTGAATTGCGTCTTGTAGGGATCATATTATAAATAAAGATGTCTGATTGAGGAAATTCAAACAAAATAAAACATTGTTTACATTAAAATCCCATAATAATTGATAATTATCAGTAAATAAATTATAATTTTCTGAAGATTAATTAAAAAATAAACTAATAACTGATTTCGGTATACAAAATCCAGGGTATTTTTTTAAAATCTTAAATTAATGAAAGATAACTTTATATATTCTATATCATCCCTATTAAAGAGAGAATATTTCAATGGAAGAACCATTAAAAATTATTTCACGCATTTATTATGTTTATTGAGTCATAATTTTTTAAAATAAATGATGATAATTGCTTTATTTCACGATTATGCAGTACCATGCTGATTAAGTTCAATAAATTTCAATTTAAGTTTTTAATTCAAATAAACTTCAATTGAAAATCTTAATTCAAACAAGTTTATAATCAAATAAAAAAATCGTTCTCTGTATATGTAGGTGTCAAATTACAAATTTTTATTAGAAGCTAAATGTTATTCCATTTGAAATTTCTCAGTCCAATAATGGTGAAACCCGTGTCCATTTGGAAGAAGAAATGTGTAAACATGGTCTTGGAGATCAAAGTTCGTGTTCGGGTAGAAGGGAAACATGTTTTAAACTTCCTATGTCATTCATTGTCGTAACCAATAAACCTGAAGATACAGTTAAGTCATTAAATGGAATAAGATATTTAAAATAAATTTTCATGTGACCAAAGTACCATTTTGAATGTAGGATAATTTCCTTATACTTAAAATATATTATAAATTAATGCGTGATGAATACATAAAGCTATTGTTCTATTGAAACATAAAGTTTTTATTTTTAAATTTAGGTGTGAGGTAAATTATTTTCAATATTATTTTCATTGGAAGCACTTGATAACATTAAATCAAATTTTAATTCTTGTTCATAAGAGAGAAAGTAAATGAAACGCTTAAGAATGTAAGTATATGGCACACTGAAGTCAATATTGAATACATTCATTAACATTTTACTACCCAGTGTTATTTGCTTGTATATTAAATGATGAAAGTATGAGTTATAATCCATCCTTGTTATCCTATAACAGATTTTGTTGTATAAAAATATAATGGCTTTGAAATATGAGTCGTCATTATTAATAATTTTTGAGAAAGCTATGTCCTAATAAAAACATAATGTATAAAATTTTGTATAATAACTAGCAATTTAAGATTAAACATCGCTAGTTTAACAAATGAAAAATAACTGAAAGTGAAGTCGCCTCACATGTACCATAAAAATGAATTTAACCTGAGAAATTTTAACTTCAGATCAGAAGGATGGAAAATTTGTCAGAAGCAATGGCATTATTTTGATAATTGAAATAAAAAAGTAGATTATTAGATTAATATTGTAATGTGTTTTATTGAAAACTACGACGAAATATTTAGTTTATAACAAAGTTATAGTTATAGTTAATGGGTAAGACCAAAAATAATTAGTTTATTCAGTTTCATATCATAACAGAGTCTTAGTTTCCAATCTATTCTGGAAGAATCGAATGATTTTATGTTTTAGACTTTGATATTATAACAGAAACGAGTTTTTATTTTAATTTGAATATTGAAATTTGATATCACTACAAAGTGTTGTGATAATTTGGATAGATACAATACTATAATTAATTAATAATATATATAGCTAATGTACTTTATTATATTATATTTTATTATTATAAAATTATATATAATAATTAATATCCATTATAATATATGATAATATCTATTATTTCCCTTTCTTTTTGAAGAAAACATTTTTGTTGTTGTAAAGAGAAAATACACATTTATCTAATTTGTAGAGAGGATCACTATTCAATCTTGTATTAATATTTTAATTTTTTTAATGAATTTATTGCTACTTACTATTAAGATTTAAATTATGGTAAACTTCATAATTTGTTAACCTTTTTCTATTGTTGTATGTATAATATTGTAAAAAATAATGCCAGTAAGTCAGAGTTTCTTAAAATTATTGATGTAAGAAAAGATTATCACTTGTGAGAATATGAAAAAAATTATTAATATATTAAAGTTGAATAATAAATGTTCTAATCTGATAAGAGATATTCAGCTTACATTTTATCGAATACCAATATTATTTCAAATGTTGCTACGGATGGGACATCAAAAATCTTTGATATGTTTATATGAGAAGGAGTCATAACAGTTGATTTACGAAGTAATACTATTATAATATCGATCCCTGACGATAATATTACCGTCCCTGTTATATAAAAAGGATTAGGGGATATTACATTTATATCTTTATATTGCTCTATCGAGTTGCTTTTTCTGGGAAATAGCTGTTATTGGATAGATCCTCATGATCAGATGATTTGCTTTAGCTTAAGAGCCTCTATAACAAATGTAGGAATAATAAAAGTTTTTAGTATTTTAAGTATCGTAATACTATTTAATGAAAGTCTTAATTTAAAACATTTCATGCATTAAAACTAATATAAGTTTTGTTCAGACAGTTAGTAATTAACTGTTTGTTCGGTATTTTTTCCCAGCATAATAATAATCTTTGTACATCTAATCGTATAAATTTATGAAACAAGAAAAATTAGAGCTTTTTATTATTCGTTTATAGTTTCCAAATATTTTCAGTTGTATTTTTAGAATTGTAACATTTAAAAGACTTCTTCCTAGAGATGACACACAAGAATCAAATTCTTTCAGAAACATTCTATAAATGGGAGTGTGGAAAAAATGAAATTTAGAAATAAAACTACTGAGAGGGTTTTTGAGTGTTGTTTTAAACCATTTTTTGAAAGTTGAGATAGACAAGTTAGATAGTTTTGATCATTATAATCTATTGTACGAGAGATGACGTATGACATAATTGCATAAAAATTGAAAATACAAATTTAAATTCCATTACTCTTAAAATTAATCTTAATTATAGTAAAAATCATATACGATTTGAATATCCATAAATATATCAGGTAAAGCAGAAATTTTTTTAATGTCCCAAAAAACATTACTTACAGAGAGTGTAGCATATTGTTAGTCATCGAAATAATGACCATCGGCATCTAGCAGCATCTGTCAACGTACCTTTAGCTGTGCTATACACCTGTAGTAAAACTCGGGGGTTTTGGAAGAAAAGGAACCCGTGAGTACTTGGTGTAAGTCTGCTTCTTTGGTAAATGATGTTTCATGATTATACAAGGAATGGAAGAGTGATTGAGCAAGGAATGGATAATCTGATGGTGCAAGATCATGTGAGTTAGGCACGAAGCCTCTAAACCAAATCGTTATTTGGTATTCCTGGCCACTTATGCTACACGTGGTCTCTCATTATTGACCAAGAACACTACGCTTTGATGATTATCCAAAGCTGGCCCCTTCTGTTTCAATATCTGTTGCACACTTTCCAATTGCTGCGATTACAGCTTCTCAGTGACTCTTTAGTAAAATGGTAACAGTTCTTAGGGAAATGACACTATGAACTGTTGACAACAAGTCCACCAGCCTTAAAATACAACTTTCGTTCTTGGAGAGGGACAAATCTCTATACCTGAATTTGTGAAATCAATGCCTAGCCGCACGTTCGTTACCAGCAAAGTTTGATATTGATGCCTTGATGCAGCAGCTGATAAGCCCACTTTAAAGTCGTAAAACAAACAATACCGAACACGCTTCTTCAACCCGTATATTTCTCTTCACTACAATATGAGTTATGATTGATAAATGTGCGTGGTATTGAGCGTGGTGTGGTAGACATGCTTTTATAATAACTGATATTTCTACTCTCATCTTCCTGGTATCTCAACGACGTCATATTCTAATTTGCATATTTATTCCCATCTCATTCAGTGCCAACGCGAAAACGTTAAACAAATTCATGTTTATCTTGTACAACACCACCTAGTATAACTCAACAGCTTCTTCAACAGCATTTAGCAAGCTCAAAAATCCTCAAATTAAAAAGACATCAATATTTAAAAAATTAATTCAAAACCAATGCTTTTTACAGTATAAAAAATCGAACATCCATGTTAAAGAGCTATTGAAATTAGGGTATGCTGTTTGCCACATTAAAGAGCTATTAAAATTAGGGTATGCTATTTGTTCTCTTTGTCTTTTCATGATGTATGTTATATAACCTACATTAGTTTGTTAAAACTCTTTAGCTTATACGAATCATTTTTGAAAATATCTTCATTGGAAATGTTTACATAAGAAATATTTTCTCTTTTATTTTAATAATTTTCTCTTCATTATTTTTCGTTATCAATAAACTTTTAACAATTAGTTAGACTAATGATTGTAAAAAATTGAATTATTTGTCCATTTCATGAATTATATGATTCATATGTTGAATATCAACTATATTTATTTTTATTAATGAATTATTGATATTGCTTTTATTTTGAAAAATGGCTTATTACCGTCCATGACGCACACGTTTGGAATCATGCTATTGGAATAGTATTAGCTATAAGTGAATTAAATCACTTTAATGTTTACCTAAAATTCAAAGCATGACTTTTAATATCTAATATTACTCCCTTATCATTAATGGTGAAAATATCTTGAAATGTTATTGGATAATTTGAAATACTAGCATAAAACTATTCTGAATTAATTTGAATAATGCCAAAAAACGATATATCATTTCAATTAACTAAAAGTGTAATAAAATTTTTAATATAATAACACACAATAGAAAATTAAAGAACAACTAACATTAACTGATATTAGTTAATAATAGTTTGAAATTATACACCGTAAGCCTTAAACTATTTTAAGATTTATATAATCTTCGTTAGAAAGAATTATATATATTTCACAGTGCAATATGAATGCGTCAACAAAGTTTATTATAAAATTTATGTTATTTTTTTGTAATCTGAATTTTTGAAAATGTTTTCTTAAGCAGTTATTTGATCATTTTAAGCGTATCAACTTTTTTCAAAAAATTGACTGACATTTCAAAAGAATATATGTTTGTTTTTTTTCATTTGCTCTTTTCCAAACTGAATTGAAAAAGAAATGACTGACATTCATATTTGTCAGAACAGTCTAGGGAATAAACCAAGAGGAATGTGCCTGACTGGAGTGAGTATATTCCTTTGTGTATCTCACTATCATTAACTTTGAAAATATATTGGTTTTTCAGCCTATGTGTAATTTCAAGAGCGAATAGTTTCTGCTGTGAAATTTTGAGTGTTTTCTATTCTGAAATGATGGCAAGTAGATTTTAAAAAAAGATAGAATCATTTTTTATTAGCTTGATAAAATATTTGGTATTCAAATAACAAATAAAATATAGTAAAAATAAATGAAATTTAGTGAAATTTTGCAGTACGTATAGCGGATTTCATAAGAAAAGGATGTTTGATAATTTTTCACAAATTTTAAATAAGGTTCACTTAGAAAACAAATAAATGAATGATAGTTGAAATTTTTATGAAACTATTTTTTAATAAATAATATATAAATTATACAAATTTAACTACAGAAAATCTGTCTCTAACTAAAAATATAGATTTAACTGTTAATTAAAAAAACATTTTAAGGTAAAATTTGAAAAATATTAAATCAAGAAATATATTTTGCTAGAAAATGAATAATATCTTTATATATGATTTTTAACAGTTCATGAATTCGAATTACACCTTGGGCTTGGATCCTTGTATTAATTAGGAATTCACTTTAAACTGATGAGTGACAACCAAACTTACATTTTGTAGGATATTGAAGTCATTTAGACAATATAAAATATTTTTTTACTACATTTATAAGTTTGTATTATTAGTTTTATATATTTACTGAATGTTAAAGAAATAGAACTATCTAGTTTGTATTTCATATTATTTTAACATGAAACTTACTTTACACACTTTTCAGCAATGTTTTAACATGAAAGAAAATAATTGTAATCACTGTATAAAATAATATATTTAATATTTATTATACATTTATTATGAATTTATTTAAATTGTTGCAAATGTTTCAGATTTAAAAATTACACAGATATTTTGAACAGACCATCATTAAACTATATGCTTGAAATGAATTTTAAAGATAACTTTAATAATATTTAGAGCAGTTTAAAATTCAAAATTTTTTTATACAACAAAACTTTGTTCATAAAATAGAAGTATAAATGTAATGAATTCTGAAAGTTATGTTGTTAGACTCGATTTAATAGTAATGATTTACTGAATTCTTGAATCAATATAATAATAAATATAACATGACTAGAATTAAGAGATTAGATTATTCAAGTAATACTCTATATTTAAAATTAATTTAAAATCAAACCTTAAAAGTTTGTGAAGAATAAGAAAATATAAAATATATAGCCCTAGTAACCAGTAAATATAATTTTAAAAAAGAAAACAGAATTCGAAATATTTTCTTTTTTGTAATGAAGTACTAAGCAGTCGGATAATTCAACATTTTCTATTTATAATTTTAATTTTTATGAAGAATCATTAAACAATAATTACCAAAAATTCAAAGGAAAATCTACTCAAAGCAAAATCAAATCCTTAAAAGTATTTAAATTATTTCATAAAAAGTGTAATAATAATTATATCCATTAATTTATTGATAAATTTACTACAAAATTTTTAAAATATAGTATAAAACGCGGAAATGTTATTAACTTTACGATGCATATTTTGTATTATTGCTCAATAATACTATATTTAGCCGCCCATCCTGTCTAGTGGTTAGCGTACCTGACTACAAATGGGTGGGACCTGGGTTCGAATCCTGGCTCGGGCATGGATGTACTTTTTCATGTCTTTGTCCTTTCTTTGTGTGTGTGTGAATGATTGCCTACCCTATAAACGTGTACCTATGGCAAGTGAGTACTGAGGAAGTCGGATTCCACACCAAATATGGTTCAGTTGGAAAAGTGGAGCAGCGCACCCCATTTTGCCAGCCTGGCCTGCACACGACAACAACAATACTATATTTGAGAACACAGTTTTTTTCTATGTATTGACTTTGAAGAAAATTATTTAAATTTTTAAATAAAAAAAGGTAAAAATAAATGTAATATTTCTGGTAGATAATTTTTAATCTTAATTCTAAAACATGTTTTGCTTATTATTGATTTTATATGAATGAAAATAATATGTAATATAAATCTCTGAATATTACTGGATTAAATAATTCTTCAGATGAGAAATGTGATTTCTTTTATTTATTCTAATTATTCAACCATTTTTTTTATTTAACATCATATTAATCAATATGAGTTAACAATTTCTTTTCGCTGTAAAAAAATGACATACAAATGTAAGATTATAACTTATTAGAACATACTATTATATATAAAAATATTTGTTTTATCCTCATAAAATTATTTTTTAAAAGAGAAAAATGAAATCAACCTTAAAATAGATGTCTTAAATAAGTTATTATTGAGCCTCATGTTGTAAGTCTAATTATATTTTCGTAAGTATGTTAGTTTGCTTTTGGAAAGTTGTAAAATTTCTACCTTTCCGTGTAATACAGTTTATTAAAACTTAACTATTTTATGTATGAGAAAAATAATTTTCCTTATACCTCATTTCAGAACAAAAGAAAAAAAAAAACATAAATCCAATTTGAGTTTCGAGGAAATTACTTAAAAGCATTTTATTTCGTAATATATTTTTTACATTATTTCTCTTGCCTTTAATTTATTTATATTTTTTACTTTTGTAAATTCTGTATACGTAAAAAAATTGCTTTTTTTTTAACAAAGAATTTTTTAGAAACTCAATAAAATATAACTATATGTGTGGTTTTCTACACAATGTTTCATAAACTAATTCAATTATAATAAAATAATTAGTTCTACGATAGCGAATGAAATTACTTTAATTCATATCGACAGAAAATATTTTTATATACTTAAAACATTAACTATATAAACTGTTATTTGAACAAAATACGAGATTACATTAGTTTCTTAGCAAGAAATTAAGTTTTCTTCTTGCATGACGATGTGAGACTTTTAAAATGATATCCCAATTGCGGAAGCGTACACTTACAGACTTATAATACATGTCCAATTTTTAAGATATCTTCTATGTTTAATAATTTCTTAAAAATCTAAAATTCAGAAACCATGGCAGACACCATTACCAATCTCAGTTAGGTGAGATATTAATCAAATAAAAGATTAATATGATATTTAGAGTATGAAGCACATTTTTATCAATGATGCATAAAATTACTTATGCTTGAAATTAAAACTATAATTGATATTTCATTTCACATTATAAAGCAAAATATCACTTTTGTCATAGAAGTGATATTCTGTTTTATTCTAATTTTTGTATGTTATTTTCAATCAAAATTATTATTTCATTGATGATAAAAATTTCTATTTTTTGCCACTGCATAGACTATCACCAAGCCTTTAATACATAACGTATACCTGAGATATAAATAATATTAAAAAATATTTGAAACTTGAATTTTATCAAAAATATTTTCCAACATTCCTGTATATTTTTATTTTTCAATTCTATTTCGTTTTCCATACAATGTTTGATTAGAAAGAAATTTAAATAGATAACTAAAGGGTTATCTATTTAAATTTCTATTTAAGATGTTAGTTTTTAAATTAATTTTCTCAAACAGTATAGTTCCCATTAAGCTATTATTATTTTAACTTATGTTATACTGTTCCTAGTATGCAATATAATTACGCAAATATGCACATTGTTTTAAAACTCTTTTTACTAATAATAATTTTATGCAAGTATCACAATTTATAAATTGGCAATGCGACAGTTAATTCAATATTTCTTTTATATAGGAAAACAATTGGTATAATTTAAATACGTGTAACCCAGTTTCTAAAGTTTTTAAGTTAAAAGTTTAATTGAATTTAGAAAAAAATTGAATTAACATGGAAAAACTGTGAAAATTGTGAAAGCATGAAAAAAAATTGTGCTTAGTATAATTGGCGACTTGATTGGCGACGAAATGCTTGTATCCAGTATCTTTAAAATTGATGAATTTGGTTTCCGATTTCTGCGTTTATGCGTGTTAGAAATAAAAGATTAATCTTAAGAAGCTAAATCTATTTTAATCCAAATTTATTTGCTAAATACACCATTAAGAGCAAAAATTATCTATGAAGTGTTATACAATTTAGAATTGTGATGTCTTATTTAAAATTGTGAGTTTATGATCATTTATAAAACCAGATAGGCTTTAATTCTAAAAGAATGTCTTAAATATTTGGAAAATAAATATTAAAAGAAAAGTAATCCATTATATATGTAACGCAATTTTTGTATAGATTATTTTTGGGTTCAGTACATTATTTAAAGAATAATTTTTCATATATTTTAAGCCTAAACTTTATTTTATCTCTAACTACATCCCTTAACATTCATTCCAAATGATCTTGTAAATATTTCTAAAATGTAAATGTATTATATAAGTAAAGTGACATGTCTCTCCTCTCAGTCATAGTTCTTCTCAATGTCAGATCCATTTTAAATTGGCTAGCTTGAAAAAAAGTAAATATTTCTATAGTAGGAAAAATACACTGCAACATTTTTTCTTTCCATAATCTGCTTTCATATTTTACCTTATGGAAAATAAAATATTCGTAATAGGACTACATAAGCAGCTACAAATTCATGAAACGACACTGACCTAAGAATATTTCATGTGTCAATTAGAATGAAAATATTTGCATGTACAAAAGAAACATTCTTCCCACAACTCGGATAGCTTAAACTATTTCACAGGCTCGTTTTTTAGTGTCTGTGTGGCAAGTATGTATTTTATAAGTTACAAAATATTAAATCAATTTGTATTATATTGTAAACTTCTAAAACAATTTTCTTATGACATAATGATATATGTTATAAATATAGATTATATTCCTTTATTTAAACTAATAATAAAACAGAACAAAGCGTTTTCAATTTTATCAATAAAAGCTAAAATTGTTGTAATCCATCATGTTTTATTTGTTTATCTTAGTTAAAATCAATAGACTAATATCATTTTTTGAATTATTGATTTATTTAAAATAAAGACTCATAGACATCTTTAAAAGACAGCTTTAATAAGAAAAGTAATTGATATTTCAAATTTTGAAGAGAAGGCATAATTTTGCTTGCACTTTTGAGGCAACCCCATTCACATATATCCATCCATCTAGTTACAAAGTAATTAAAATGTTTAACATTTTTTAGAGGAGTTAATTGTTTATAAATACCATACGGTTATGAGTATAAGCCCAAAAATTGGATTATTTTATTTAAAACAATGATTTAAATTTTATAAATAATTATTAACTTGTAACATAAATAAGCTTTTATCTATTTATGAATATTTTTATCATTCTGTGAGATTCTGTGTATAAAAATTTAAAAGTACTGTACATTTGTTTAAATATTTTATTATAATTTAATAATTAATCAGAATATTCATAACAAATTATTAGATTGCAATAAACAATGTAAATAATGCAAATTTAGTTTTGATTCATTTAAGTAATTTAAGAGAAAAATACTAAATTCCCTACTGTATTGATATTAGAGAAAGTAAATTAAGGCTATCAAGTAAACTGCATCCCAGGAAAATTAATCATCTACAGAATGATTTAAACTAACAAGGTTACGAGAAACAGCGAAAGATATATTTGTTAGTACAGTAACATTAGCCAAAGGTGTCGCATCAATGCCTTAAGGTGAAATATATATTTAATATATAAGAAATATGTAAATTACAAACAAGTTTCAGATATTTAAGAATATTTATAACTGAAAATATGTTAATATAAGGAAAATATGTCCTGAAGAATCTATTTTAATTAAGAAATATGTTTAAGAGACGAGGGGTCACGCTTAATTATCTAAATAATACTATTGCTTTGTGGGAAATATATAATCTGATCTGATGAATTCTTGTTTATAATCTTCAAATTAGATTTTGCAATATTTTTCACTGAAATCCTTAAACGTCTCTCATCTTGAAAATATGCGCTGACAAATATAGCAACAACGGCAAAATATTATAATTTGAATGAGCTTATGTCTGAGAAACGAATGAAATTAAGATAGAAAATCAATTTCTATTTAGAAATTTGAATTCTATTAAACTGTATGAATTTAAAATGATTGGAAAAGAGAAAAATAAAGATTTTACGAGAATATTCACTGTATCAAACATTTTGGGAAATGATTGAAGCCAAGCATAGTCTTAAATAAATTTAATTAACTAAATGAATTTAAAGCTAGGAGCATTAATAGATGGGAATACAATACCCACATTGTATTAATTATTAAATTGGATTAATAAGACAATATAATATTTATTGTCATTAAACAGTTGCAGATATGTAAATATTGTTTTACAATCATATATTTGGCCTTAAGTAAAATATAATTTATGTAATTAAACAATTTCTATGATGATTTGAAGGATAAATGATGCTAAATCATATTTAATATATAGTAATGCATGTTTCATATGAAAAAGTTTTGATGTGAAAATAATTTTTGTAATCACAAATGTGAAATTAATTTTCAAGCTGTAAATTGAACTGAAATCTGGAAATATCTCACAAAATTAATTATGGAAAAACTGTAAATAAATTATATTAAACAGTAAATAGAAAATTTATTTAAGATGAAAGAATTTTTAAATGCCGTTATTACATTTAATAGTAAATAATTTTTATTATTCAATAAGCCAGATTAGCTGCTTGTTATATGAAATTTAATGATACACATCTTCGAGCTTTATTAATTCAGTAGTGTAAAATTATGAAATTGATCCTAAAGGTAAATATTTTCTGAGAAATTATAGTATCAATTAAATATTTCATAATTAGCTTTCCTTCATCTATTCCCCACTTGATTAAATAAATTAAATGAAAAGAATGTGTCCAATATAATGAAACAAAACGTTTGATTAAAATATATGTGTTAATTACTTTCATATTTGTAAAGATGTAAGGTACTAAGATTTTTTGATTAAACTACATGTAAACTGTTAATAAATATCAATTATTTTCACAAACTAATTTCGTTTCTATTTAAATGAAATTTTTCAAGACAAGCAAACAAAGAAAAAATAATAAAATATTTGATACAGAAAACCTAAATATTGTGATAAAATATTTTATACAAACGCAAATACAGAAAATGCACTATTATGAATTGTTTCGATTATAATTAGAATTATGCCATCATTACTCTTATGATTATAATTATTATTTTTTATAATCATAAGAGCATAAAAACTCATTTAAATACATAAAAACAATCCTTCATTTAATATATGTCATACAAAAATGTAAATACATGAAGTATTCTGACTTTTCTAACCTCTCTTAATGTTATAAATATCTGCATAATTATTATATTACGCAACTACGTGTAAGATTTATTTGCTTATTAAAATAAATACATTTTTCATATAAATGCGGACATTTAATTTTATTCTTCAAACGAATCTAAATTATTAATTAAACTCACAATTAAAAATATGACTAAAATGTTTTCAATTTCAGTTAAATAGATTTTTTACAACTCTGAAAAAGTTATCTTATTGATCCTTCAATTTCAATAAATATTTGTTTCTTTTTTTAAATTTCATTTCGAATTTTAGTGCTTAAAGTTTCTAATTACTAACTTTTTTTCCTTTTTCGAAAAGTAAAAAATATTTTATTTACAATAGCATTCGACAAAAATTATTTTTAATTGAAAACGTTTTTATAAAGATAAATCCTCCCTTTAACAGTTTTATGACGCAAACATAAAAAAGTTTATATCAATTGAATAATCTTTCTTTCCAACTTTAGTGTGGCACACTTTATTTCATTAAAATTTATAAAGAAGAAAGAAAATGAATTCGGAAAATAACTTCATCATTAACATTTGAGAGGAGAGAATATCAGAACGTAAAATATTCAATATCATTAATATTTAAGGCTGAGAATGGCTAGCTTTTGAAAGCCACATTGAATCTCATTATTATTTCCGTTTTGATTTTCATTTTGTTTCTCGAAATGGATATTTAGATTAATCAAAGCACAAAATCTTTCCTTTTTCATCTCAAACTTTCAAAAGTGTTGTCATTTATTTTCTTCTCTTTATCTAGAGTAAAACTCCTTTTGTTAAAATTATCTTACTAAATGAATTATATATATATTTGCAATTTTATTTAATCGTATCAATTAATATACCTGAAAGTTTTGCTTTAAATATAACATTCACAGTTGATTGTTTTAAGAAATCCTAAAATATTTTATAATATTTTTTAATTTAAAATAAAGTATAAATTAATTTGAAAATGTTTTCTATTTATCAATTATAAACATATTTAAAAGTTAATGTAAAACAGATTAGGGTAATCTGTTTATGTATTCGGCTAATAAAACAAATAAGGTAATTTAGGTAGCTAAAATAAAACTCAAACGATTATGTTCATTTTAAGGAAAAATGGAAAGTTTATTTTTAAAAGTACTTTTTAACTTTTATACATACCGATATTATTTCTTGTTTTCAATGTATCTTTAAAACGCGTTTGTTGCAAAGAGATAAAAAAGGTAAACATTTTTAATTAAATATACTTTTATAACTCTTTTCCTTTGTAAGATCTATTTAAACAACAATGAAAATGTTTATACTTTATTTTTCTTTTGAATTTTTCTCTAATACAGATTTTTCTTTAAAGGTTTATAAAAAGTACTAAAATTATTTATACTTTTACCTTTTGCATCAATCTTCTTTAATTCTGAAAAATTCTGAAAAATTATCAAAAAAAATTTTGATGTTTGTACTTTAGAGCAGAAGTCTTTCAAAGTACACTTTGGTATTTTAAATAACAAATACTCAATTAAAGTAATTTCTTTTAATACTTTAATCTTTTTGAGATATTTACTATACATAAATTGTTTAAAATTTCTTTAATTTTTTAAAAATTTAAAAGTTTTTTTTTGTAATGCATCAGTTACATAAATATTTCAGATTAAAAAGAAAAATCTCACTCTCATATAATGGAAATTTGATTAGAAAAAAATATTCTAAGGGTAATACATTTAATATTTCGTTCATTTTAAAATTTTATTAAATTTTTATTTTACAGAAAGATTGTTTTATTTTAAAACTAAATCATTCTAAATATCCTTCTTTCTACTACATTTCTAAATTTATTATAGAATTATATATTCTAACATGTTTCAGTAAAATGCTTTTCCGTTTTAGTATTATTAATCAAGATTTTTATTAAAAATCTTAATTTTTAAAATATTATATATAGATAAATATATATAATATATATTATATATATTTTTTAAATATATAAATATTATAGAGACCTTACTTTACACTTCTATGGTGTTAAAATTTTATTATGATAAATAATGATTGCCCTTCTAAAATTGATAAATTTAAGGTTGTAATTATTACAATTACAGCTACCTTTCCTGTTGAACTTTGGGACTCGCCCTAACAACAAGGAAATTCCCTGACAATATCTACTGACTTCTCGTTATATATTAGCTTTGATTTCATTCTTTTCACAACTTGTTCGTTGTTGCAATTATTATTATGCTTGGAAATAAATTATTTACGAAGAAGCGCCCAAAGTCTCCTAGATCAGCTGGAACTCGAAAGTGCGAAACATTGTCCTGATGCTTACCGTGAGTGGTTTCATCGAACTTTAGTGAATAATTCTGAATAATTGTGGAAGATGACTGATTCTGACAGTGAAAGCTGGAACTGAAAAACATTGCCATCCTGATAATAGAAGTAAATGAAAGCAATATTTTCTATTGCTGTTTGTAGAGTTAGAATTTATTGGTTTTGATTCCTATTCTTTGAATTAGAAGAAAATTGCTTCCAGCTATCTTGGTGTAGAAAAGTGTTTCCAATAACGTATAATTTCAGCCTATGAAATGGAAGGAATGCGGATTTTACTCCAGTTTTTGAACATGAAGACTATAGTATCTTGTTTGCTGTTTTAATTTCAGCCATTGGAATCAAAAGCATGTGGTGAATTTGCTCTACTGTTGATTTAAAATCTATCCTGGATTGTGCTAACTGTTTCGGAAACTACGAAATGTGTGTTTCAAAATACCTGTTCCTGAATCCAGAAAGGTGTCATAATTAAGAAATGTTGGTACGTGAGTGATGTTTCCAATAAAATAAAAAACTAAGTGAAATAGTGATAAACACACACATGAATTACATCAAGTGAAATTTCAAAATCGAATATTTCAACTAGATGAAATCAAAGATAAGTGAGAGAAAATATAATATTTTACTTCAAATGTTAAAGTAATCTGATAAAATTTAGTTGGTGATTATAAAATACCCAATGATTTTCTTAACGAAATAATACAGAAGTTCATGTGGAATGATTTAGTGAAATATTTCGTATATTTACGATGGTAATAAGTAAAATAATACAGTGTATATAATAGAATTCAATTTATTATATATGTTATTGAAGTTTTCTTGAACAGTTGTAAATATTTTCCCTTAGAACTATTTTAATATTGGGTACCCTATCGAAGTTTAGTTTTGATTTATAATGCTATAAATGAAAATTTAGCTTCTAAAATATTTTCTTTTTATAAAATATATATTTTGAGTAAATTTAATAGTGAGTACATATATATGATATATATGTGCATATAATTGCTGTTTAATATTTATTTCGAGTTTGTTTATTTCTAAAATTTACATTTAAATTGTTTTTATTCTTTTATGCAAGTATTTTGTTCCAGTTCACGTGTTGGTCACGTCAATTCTTATAGAATTTTATTTGTTACTTTTGTTAAAGAAAAATTAGTTTATAATGTATGTAATAAATTTAACTATTTCAGTTTACAAAACATATATGAAATTATTTTTTCTAAGTGTTTATTTAAATTATATTTTAAACTTAAACATAATATTGGAGGCAAATATTTGAAATCAAATATGGTTTCATTGTTCCAGAAATGTTGATTTATTTTATGGGAATAATAAGGGTAAATTTCTTCTGTTTTCAAACTGAAAACAAAAATTAAATTATGAAATATTAAAATTTAATTTTATCTTGAAACATAATTATTTTTGTTACCTTAATATTTGGATTTTGTTATAAACGAGTTAGATAAGGCACAATCTAACTATTAACTAACCATGTCATTCTAGGGAAATGGCAAAAAAATTGGACTTGTTAGTCTTAGCTTCAGAGCTGAAAGTAAATGTTCTCTCATATTACTCTAGTATATTGAATGAACAAAGCCTTTACCAAGAGCTCTTATTACGAAGAACATTTTGTCAAAGAATTGTTTCTTTCTATGACTGAAGAAAGAAAAAAAAAACAAGAAAAAATTGAGATAGAGAAAATTCAAATAGAAACTGAAGAATGGAGAAGATGAACTGTAATAGAAAGAGAAAGGGAACATGAACTTGAAAAGTTAAACCAAACATCAAATTCCCTAACAACTGTACATCCCAGTGACATTGACTCTATTCCTATGCGGCTTGTTCTAAAAACTAGCTTGACTACAAATATCTCTGGTACAGATCATATGACCTTATTTTTTAACAATGTTTAAAAGTCGAATGGAGCTTTTAAATAAATCCCCTGATTATTAGGTAGCATTTAATTGGTGTACTTCCATGTAGTATAGTTTAACTAATCGCAAGAGATCAAGAAATGCTCTAAATTATCAACCATACTCGTACTATATTATTCAAAAGATTTAACATGACAGAAAACCAGCTCATAATTCTTTTTAAACAACATCAGGAATGCGAAAATTCCAATTTGAAATTTTTTTTTGAGTTCAGGACATACTTTAAAGGCTGGATAAATAGTTAGAAATTACTTCAATCAACAAAAAAAAAAGAATTTATTTTTGCAGATCAAATTTAAAAATATGCCATGCAGAATATAGGGGAGGTAGTTGGGAAAATTAGTAATCTTGTCTTGTTAGCTTATAAGTTGTACTGAAAAATATAAAATCCTCTTATCAGGTAGAAAAATCTCCAAAATTAAAATAATTATATAAACACATGTTTTCTAGAACTACAGTAGTTAAGAATTAAACTTCCTAAATTCAAAGAACTGATGTTTTTAGTCCCCGCAAAAATAGTTTCTAACTCAAACTATGTGCCATTACAAAATGTTGAAAAACATGATGTTACAGATGTGGCTATCCAGGATTTTATTTTGGTGAAATATCTAAAATGCTCTCCAAGGAAAGACAGTGTTCTTGTCAATTCTATTCAGATGTTTACTTTTTCTATCTATCCAGTAGCTTTATTCGACAATAAAGTTTATGAAGAGTTTGCGAGCCAGCCTATCAGTTGGTAGAAAATTAATGTTTAATTTTTTTACAGAAAATGGGGATAAAAATTTATAGGTGTTTGTCTTTGTTGTCTGGCTGATGGAAAACAATCCTTATCAAGTGTAAAAAAATAACAGCTCCAAACACATTAAATTGTAGAATTTTCTGAAAAGATTTAATTTTACTGCCACTTGTAAAGACTAATCATACTTTCCAAAGTGTTGATGTTATTAGAAAATCAAGAATTGTGATGGACTTGAGACAAAATTGATGGTATTTAGATGATAAGCCAAGTAACAGAATGCAATTTGCAAAAATGTTATCCCTACCAAGAAATGACATTTCTGTCGAAGTCAATAGTAGTTCTAGTCATACGAGTTGAATTACAAATTTTGATCAAGTACAAAGCACTCATACTGTTGTCTCGAAGATAATAATTTCTGTTTGCGAGAAGTAGAAGGACAATTTCTGATCAGAAAACAGAAATTACTTAATTTTTTGTCATCAATGAAAATGAAGATGTTTTCCGGCTAGGAATAGAACCGACTCCTCATGTTAAACTCTATATCAAAGCAGGTCCACACACAGGTCGCATTATCACTTTATAGCCTATCTTCAAGAACAACGAGCTTTTAAGAAAAGAAACTGATAAACTTTTTGCCAATGATGTTATAGAAGAATAGGAATTATCGCATGCATTATAGGTAGTTTTAGTTGATAAACCCAATTGAACTATTAGTTTATGTATAAATGATCGTCAGATGAATGCAATAACTCTACCTGATAAATATCTATTATTCTTGATTAAAAGTTTGAATATCATCAAATCGAAGTTAATCCTGAGGATAAGGACAAGACTTCATTTGTGTGTCCTTTTGGTATATTTAGGTTTAAAAAAGTGTCATTTGGTTAAAGAAATGTTCCATCAAACCTTCAACGTATCAAAGATCGGTTCTGGAATGAACTGACATAGGCAAATATCCTTGTTTATTCGGATGATATTTTTGTTTTGTCTTAAACTTTTAAATAGTATATTCAAGATATAAAAATGGTGTTTAAGAGGTTTCAAAAATTAAATTATTCTCAAATAGAGACAATATAAATTTGCATGACCTCGTGTAAAATATTTCAGAATGTGGATCACTTCTAACAGAATAGAGATGGATTAAGATAAAATTTGCTGCAATTCGAAATATTCCAAGACCAAAAAAATTTAAGCACTTACAGTAACTTTTTGAAACGTATTCATTACATGGAAAATTTATCCCAAATTTTTAAAATATTGCTAGACCTCGTAGGAATCTGAAAAAGAAGAATATTGTTTGGAAATGAAATGAACCAGAGCACCAGGCCTTTCAAGCTATAGAGTGATATCTAGTAACCACACGTATTACGACAAGCTGATCTACAAAACCTTTTATTATTCGAATGGAATCAGGCGATTATGCTTTAGGTATCGTTCTTCTATATGAGAAAAATTCTGCCAATGAACAATCAATAGAATATGGGAATAGATTTTATATCTCTGCTGAAAAAACTACTTCACATCAGTAAGAAAAACTTTAGCAGTTGTATGGGCCTTAAGAAAATTGTGAGGCTACATTGTGCAGAATGCATCAGACACAAAGTGACAAACCAAACACCTGCTTGTTTATTGCAAAAATCAGTACCTGCCCAACGTTTTGAAAGCATTATCATTGTTTTTTTTACCCTTACCAGAAACGAGAGAATTCATAAATTGGATTTTAATTGTTGAAGATTATACAACAGCTTTGGGTTGAGTTATTCCCATAAAAGCAAGTTACTGCAAAAGAGTGTGCTGTCACATTGCTAAATTTAACGGTATGGATTTTTTCCATACCTTAAAGTTAAGGTTTCCTAATAAGTGACATTCGGATGAAACAGCTATGTTTTCTATTGAACATCATTCAAAGTCTCATAACTGTTTACCAGCCACCAGCCAATCCTGTGGACTCCTCCCGTTTGGATGTGATGGTAGGTAACAACTATACATTGTGGACTGAAAAATTACTCATCATGGCGAGTGTGTCTTCAAGGGAGACGTGTGTGATGTATATCGGGAGTTTTTTCATTCCTGTAAACACCACACTAGATGTGAAAGCTAGTTCATTTTTACCACCTAACACTAACAGGCAATGATGCTAAGTTAGTCTTTACATGGCTTGGTTTTAACCGAAGTTCTATCTATCTACCTATCTGTATATATATATATATATATATATATATATATATATATATATATATATATATATATATATATATATACAGTACGATACAAAAAAATTAATTCACTATATATTACTATATATTCCCCCCTAGAGATCTCTAACGTTCAATATTTTTTTATTTATTTAAATTATTAAATTATATTTTTATAAATATAATTAATACGAAATGTACAATTTTATATTAAGGTTAATTATTACAGAAAAATACTGTCAAATAAAGAATAAGTAGAAGATTTAAATTTGCAATCTAAAATATTCTAGTGTTGAATCATATTTAGCAAAGCAAATCTATATAAAAATATATAAACATATAATATATTTATAATTAGGAATCATAAATGTGCTCTGTTGTTATCACTTCATCACAAGTAAAGAATATTCTATGGCTACCGAAATATTAATGAATAATATATTTCAAAATAGAATTATATATATTTTTTATTTTAACTCTTAATGCAAATTTTTTCTATAATTATAATTAAGATGAAATGTAATATTTTTATTAAAATGTGTCAATTGATGTGAAAGAAAGTACGATAAAATAAAACAGCATAAATATTTTCAAATTAAGAATTATATTCATCTTGCATAAAAGACACAAATAATCTTGATAAGTGCATAAATTTAAAATCAAAAATCTTTACTTAAGAAACACCATGAAAAAGAGTTTTTTAATCTGATTAAAATTCCTTTATGTCTTTTGCACAAGATGAATATAAATAAAAAAAAAGGATTTTTAGGTATAAAACATTTTATTTTGTTGATAATAAACAAGGTAGATGATTAAAATATATATTGTAGTGTAGTTCAATTAATAATAAAATTTTAGTAGCTATTGCTCTGCCGATTAATTACTAATAATATAAATTTAATTAGGAGAATAACACAAGTTTTAATGCATATATATATATTTTACAATCTGTTAAACATATAATTTATACTTAATCATTTTAGAAACATTAATAAAATAATTTAAATTAACTTAAGAAAATAATCCTAAATGTGAAAATGTAATTACATTTAGGAAAATTAAATAGCATTTTTCAATGTCATTAAATTTTGTTAAAAGTATAACACGTAATTTACAATTTATAATCTTTAAACATAAAACTTTATTTTATTTATTAAGAAAAATTAATTACGAAATTCATGCTTTATAATCTTTTTTAAAAATAATTTTATATGAAATTTGCAATCTTAGTTTAAAAAAATTTTAAATTTGGAATTATAATAACTTCGAATAAATTCCAACAACAAATATGTCATGAAATTTCACATTTATAGACCGACTCGAGAGAAGGGAAACATCCGTTTTAATTAAAGAGATAAGAATTTAATAAATAATTAAACATTATGTAGTTTTAAATTTTAATGAGGAATTCCATCAATTAAATTCAATTATCTTTAAATTTATTCTGAATAAATTACAACACAAGAATCTTTTTAAAAGTATGTCTGTGATTTTGGGTAATATATTACTCCATGTACATAAAGAGGGAAATTCTAAGCATTCATTTTATATACTTCATTATATTTTAAAAATAAAAATGAATTATAAATAAATGATTCCTTTTTTAAATAGGAAATAAAATTAGCCAAATAAGCCAGCATAACTCTGATTTAGTATTTCGTTATACATAATTTATTTTATTTTGAAAGAAATCAAACTTAATAAGATAAATAAAGTTAGATAAATAAAGATAGATAAGATAGATAAATAAAGATAGATAAGAT
>JAPDSC010014246.1:8786-28548 GCA_026290005.1 Latrodectus geometricus | reverse complement strand
AATACAAATAAATGTGCTTTATATAGAACAAAAATTTTGTTTTATCCAAAGTTTGTGTTTAAGTGTTAAGTAAAATATTTAACACATAAATATTTTATAAAAATATATAATACCAATTTTTTTAAAAAAATACTATAAAATAAAGCAAATGAAAACTCTAATACTATTTTGATTAAATAGTGATGTCTTTATAAAACATTTTTCTTTAATTATAATGCAGTAAAAAAAATCAAGTAATTACTTTAAATACATTCAAGCTTCAAAACTTGAAGAAATGGGGAGGGGGGAAAGGCTATATAAAATTATAAAATTTATAGAAATTCAGAAAACATATAAGTTTTTATATAATTTTAAGAACTATGTATGTAACTGCACATAAAAAATTAAATAAATGTCAAGAAAATTATGGCAATTAATGTAAAAGTGATTTGAACTGGTAAAGTTGAGAGTTGGTATTTTTTTGCAAAAATAAACATAAATTTTATATTTATATTACATATATAAACATAAATTTTATTTTATATTTATAAGTACAGGCTTTTTCATTTCAGTAGAAAGATATTAATATAGTTTGCGAAAAGCTTTGCTTAAAAAATTTATTTCATATAAATTTTGTAGTGAGCAGGAAGTGAGTTAAAAATCAGATTTTTAGGAAAAAGTCATCATAATTAACAGAAACAAAGAGTGATTGTCTACAGCATTCATTACTTGCATGTGACATGCTTAGAATGATATAGAACTATTATAATCATAATACAATTTGACAAAAAATAACTTGAAACTGCCATAAAAAATAAAATGAGAAGAATAAGTTATCTTATTATTTGTTATTATACTTTTATAATTCTCTTTTGCTCCTGTAAAGAAGAAGAAGAAAAAAAAAAAAAAAAAAAAAAAAAAAAAAAAACTCACATAAGTATGACAGTTATAGTTTCAGAAACTTTTAAGGTGACTTTTGTATCTATCCTTCCATTTTGTACAATTGGTATTCTATAACTTGAGAAAGGTATTTATTTTGGGGATAGCAAATTTAAATTTGATTCATTTCAAATAAAAGAATTACATGAAAAAAAGAATAAATAAGAAGGACTTTTTCAAGCAATTTCAATGTTTTTTATTGTCAGAAAAACTTCCATTCCAACCAAAAATAATTATAAATCCCATATTATACATTATTTCTTGGAACAACTATTTTTTAACATTAAGTTTTTTGTTTCTCAACAAATGATATTGAAACTCTACCATTATGGTAATATATAATCAGCATGATTATCTATTTCTTTTAATGTAAAACTCATATATTTCAATGATGCATCTCAATATGAGCAAATGAAAAAAATAAGAAAATTTAAAAAATAATAGTACGATGAATATTGTTTGAATTATTTTTCTATATCAGAATCAATAATTGAAAGAAAATCTAAAATTTAGAAATTGAAAGACATAAGCCAATTGCCTATACTCTTTTCATTTTAAAATAGTATGTTTTATTAATCATATTAACTCTTTGAGTATTGAATTATTTGAAGATTTTGTGATTATGGGATAGATTTAATTTGTCACTATATGAATCAATATGTAAATATAGCACATTTTATTTGGAATATACTTACATTGGTGATACATAAATATATTTTTGAAACAGCATTTTAGTTACAAAGTATAAATAAATACATAAATGAAACAAAATAGAAATATTTATATAGAACAAAAACAACTTTAATTTTGTATTGTGTGGAAATTTTCAAAACAAGTTGGTAATGCAAAGGTACCTAAAAGTTTGCCAAAAACATCAATGCAACACTCCTTGAATTCAGATGATGCCTCAGACTCGTCCATCTTAGCTTCACCCAAGTAAGCAGATGACGAGTCTCTTTCATCAAATGTATTCAAAGGGTTAATTGCTTATGATTTTATAATTTTTAATTTTCACTAAGGTTGCTTGCTATTCTGATAAGCCTTGCATATCATAGGATATGATTCAAGAGAATTAATATTAAGCTTTTTAAAAGTTATATTTGAAAGTTAAAACTGTAATTTGCATGTTTAAAATTATAAATTTGAAACATTGGTTTTTAATTTATTTAATTTGAAATTTCAAATATTTAATGTTCATTAATAAACATGATTTTTAAATTAAAGTACAAAAACTGAAATTTGTTTGTATTTATGTATTGCAAGTGAGAAATAATGAAAATAATATCTTTAAAATTAGAACTTGCAGGAAGTAAATGGCAATGAAAACAATACAACATATTTGATGAGTTTGTTCCATTTTCAGACATGAAAAGTTATATATAAGTATATTACACACTAAATATTTTATTAATTAAATTAAACACTGTATAAAAATTTTTAAGTTTAGCTGATTAATTATAACCAAATTATCTAAAGAAATAATATTTGTCTTAGCATTAACTCCTACATAATGTATGTATTAAATATCTTACTCATTAAATTATGTATGGTATAGAAATTTTGAAGCATGTATTTTGTTTGGATTAATTATAAACCTATTGTTACAAGAAATTTGTTATTCTCATAAATGATTTATCATTATTGCTCATTATTTGATTTGTGCCAAGAAAACTTAAATACGATGTTTTGAATGGTATCTACCAGTGTTCAATTAACCAGAGAATCAAGTTTTATAAATATTATTCAAATTATTGATTTAGCTTTATTGTTCAATAGTTGAGACCTAACTGATGTAATTATACAGAACCTTTTTTTAAAAACATCTGCCACTACTCATTTGGTTTAAAACTATGTACTGCGAAAACTAATTTTATTTACATAATTGATCCAACATTATTGTTAGTTGATGACTTCTTTCCAGTAGCAGTATACAGAATTTTTTTAACGGTGTGTGCCAATGCAAATCAAAATGAAATTTTATAAAAAAAATCCTGTACACACAATATTGAACAAGCATAAATAAGAAATATTTTTACAGTTATTTAATTTAATTACATTTCCCACATTCTCACAAATTAAATAAATGAATTTGCTGGAATATTGTCAAGAAGCTTACATATAGGATGAAAATTTCAAAATCCTGATACTCATAATCTATTCAAAAATCACACAATTTGAGTTGGCAAAAAAATTACATGAAGCAAGAAAATTGCATATCACACAAAATGGTGGGATAAAATAGGATTTTACTTAAATGTAATAAAAATATCCTTTTAAAAACATAAGCTTTTGAATTAAGTTTGTATGAAGAATTAAAATTATTAAAAGTCAGTTAAATTACAAAATAATTAAAATTATCACTATGATAAAAAGATAAGAGTTAGATGAAAAATCAGCTCCAAATAAAATCATGTAACTGCATAAAAGTTGAAGGATTTATTTTGAAAATAAGCTTGCATTTGTATGAGTGGATAACTATCCAATATCTAAGCAATTTTTGGCTTCATTATAAAATAAGAATAAGATATAAATTTAGACAAAAAATCTTACTTTAGGTCTAACAGAAATTTTAGCAGTCCAATCACCACCATGGTCACCTCCAGGTTGTTTCACAAAAGATGTGACTAGGAAATATTCCTTATCTTCAATTTTTTGTATTCCAAAATTTTGACCATCGTGCTCCAGCCAGCTATAATGCTTCACATTATCCCATTGATCACACCAGTGTCTAATATCAATTCTGTTATTTATAACTTTTTGGGTAAACCACATCATACCAGTTGCCAAAGTTTGAGGACTACGTGTTTGGAGACCAAAATATGTGCCTGGTCTGTAGGATCCCCAGAATCTTTCAGGTACATCATGGCCATTTTTTAACACAACTTTTGGTAGATTTAAAGGTGTAATGACAATATTTTCAAGGTGATACTGATAGAAAAAATATACTGCACAAAGGATTACAATTATCACATTAGCAGCAACAAAAAGAGCCAATTTATGATTCCAATTTTCCAAGTAAGGGCTTTTAGGTTTAATTGGACGAACAGATGCTGATGTTCTTCTGTGCCTTACATTTTCTTTATTATTATTCCCACTTCTATCTTTTACATGTGTGCGTTGTCTGGCCATATTCTTTAATGAATGCTATTGAGGGAAAATAAATATTCATATATATAATATCAACTAACAGAGTATTAAATTATCGATCACAATTTTGACAATCAGTTGCAATTTATTTAATTATAGTATGGCAAAGAAAAATATTTCATCACAATAAGCAAAAGATAAGTTAATCATTAGTAATTAATTGCACAAAAATTTATTTCTAAGAATCACTTATGAATCTACATTATGCTTAAATTCAATATAATTTTAATACATCCCTATCTATTGTGTTCTTGTGTAGATCACTGTCTTAACGAGAAATACAGGACACTAAAGTAAGAAATGCATATTTCAAGCAATATGCTATAAAATAGTCTAAATATTAAATTAATAAAAATATACTTTATTATAGTTCATAATATAATGCAGATATTTTTTACATTTAGTAGGATAAACACAAGTAAATTTAATATTTAAATCGAATTGAGTATTTAACCCAGCAATCTAAAATGTTTAATTTTAGTAATACATTAGAATGTATAATTTAGCCATGGATTTCTCTTAAAATTATAAAGTTTCAGCATATTAAAATGAAAAATTATGATACAAAGTATATAAAGTAAAAGAATATTTTAAAAAGTATGAGAAACGAAAAGTAATCCAGTGGCATATTATTTTATAAAAAGTGCAAAATAAATAGGTTTTAAGATATGTTTTAAAAATGAATATTTTACAAAAAAAATGTGAAATAAAATTAATAACTGTTTTCAGCAATATTTAGAGAATCAACTCCTATGAAGTAAAATATTCATCTTGAATTATTTTTTTAACTTTGATTGTAAATAGTAAAGATTTTTAGGGAACTATAATTAATGAAGCAGCTGAAAAAGGTGTAAAAATGCAACTCAATACTAAAGTAATATTAAAAATTACTTGTAAAGCATTTATCGGAAATGATACTGATTGAATTTTTGTTCAATATTAATTTTTCTCATTATTTTTCAATTTTAGTATGTTTGTTTCCTACTAGTTTTAAAAGAAAAACTAAACTAGCGGCATTATTTAAGAAAACACGTAAACAAACGGCGTTTATCCTGTCGATAAAGATTAAATATTCATCGAATAGATAATATAACTTTCTTTTTAATAAAATATATTCTTGTACTTTACGCAACGATATTTATTTTAATTTGACATAGGAAAGGTATTTGAGATTCTTAAAATTTTATTTCTGAGGAATTTCATTAAATCGTATGTTCTGCTTAGCTAGTTTTGAGAAGGAACAATATCACTCAACTCTTTGATAGATTGCGTTTACATTTTGATTCGATGAGAGAATTCTGCTCTTGGATTTCAGTTTCAGAATGTTGTACATATGGGCTCTTGAGTAGTGTTAATTGCTAAAAATGCAAAGAAATATTACATTTTGTTAAAAAAATTATATTTTTTTTTATAAATTTATTAGTTTAATTTTATAAAATGGTTGAACCAATTTTATTAATAGCTATTATTGTTATTGTTGTCATATTGATTGGAGCTCTAACATATTTACATAAAAGTCGAAAAGTTAAGCAAAGTGAAAACGACGCAGGTTTTGTAAACATTACTAAATCCTTTTTTCACTATGATGTAGTTATTCGTTAAAATTATATATAAACTGCATTTTTTTTCAGTTCCTCTTATTGCCAGCTCATAAATATGCTAAACATTTTTTAAATATTGCCTGCATCGAATTCTCATATTTTTAATCTTTCTAAAACTCAGATTATTAATTTCCTAATTTTATGTTGTAGTATTTATTACAACATAAAGTTAGGAAAAGTGATTATTATTGATTTAAGGATACATGTTCATGGATTATTTGATATTTTGACACCTTTCTTATATATGTATTTTTGCACATAGTGATTATAATTGATTTAAATTTAATGAAAGATTTGTTTTGTTTTCTATTTTTAATTTAATTTGTTTTCTATTTTAAAACTGGTGAAGCAATATATTTGCTCTAACATATTAACATAGGTGCTTTATTTTTTATGAGGAAATAACATTTAATTTATTTTTTGCATAACAGATAAGGTTTGTAATTATTTACAAAGGATCATCATTGAAATTGTTTGGCAACATTTTTCATTTCATAAAACAATGATATGTTTTAAATTGAAGTTTTTTAAAATTTATCATTTTTTTAGGTCAACAAAGACCCAGAGTAGTTCCCGTACTTAGAGGTGCTGGTGTGGAAGGTCCTAGAAGAGCAGGGCGAAATGTTAGAGCTCGAATGCGAGCTGCAGCTGCTAGGCCAGATGCAGAAGGTTATTCTTTTATTTTTTGAAAAAAGTGCTATCATTAAACATTTTTATTGTGTTTATATATCAGACTTTGATTTTCAAATAATTGTTATTGGTGAAATGCTACAAGATGATTTATTGAGATTTTAAATTTTTATACGAAATGCAGTTATCTCACCAACCTAAATTAAATCACCTTGAGTATCATATGGTTTCAAAATCCCAATTTATTAATTCATTATTATTAATTCATCATAATTAATCTATATATATATATATATATATATATAAAATGTAATAATAATAATAATAAATCATTTTAATTTATTAAATTCCACAGAAATACTATAAAACTAGTAATTAAAAATTAGTATCACAAAGATTATACATTACAAAACAGTTATAAACTAAATGTCATACTGTCTAATATGGAAGACTCAGTAATAAATAACATACATGTTATAGTCATATAGAATAAAAATACACAGTATGATTAAAAATGTAATAAATAGTGCAGAAAATACATTTATTAAAAAAATCTGTCTGGATCCATTTCCCAAAATTCTGAGATGAAATCAGGAGATCAATCAAGAGCGATAATTCTGATAAAATGCTACTGAAACCTCTTGATTTGTAATAAATTTTAAAGCAATGTTGAACATATTTATATATATATATATATATATATATATATATTTGTTTTATTAATAATTAAATGAAGGAAATGGATTATTTTTAAATTGCACATTGGATAAATTTTTCTTTTGTAGTGCACATGCTGTTTTGTTTTTCACTTCACAGTAATGCAGTTGTCACTAATTTTTTAAAATTTTCTTTCCCTATAGCTTTTAATTTAATATCTGCTGTGTAACAAAAATGTTTTTGCTTTTATATGATGGTATACAAATATGAATATTTTCAGAATGAAGCAGCTCACATCAAGACAAAATTTGAAATGTTGGCAAAGAGTAACTCTAATATCTCTGAAGTGTGCTTGTTATTTAGTTTATAAAACATAAACAGCATTTCTTTTAAAACTTTCTTGTATGTTTTTGTGTTGACAAATGTTTTTATCACATTATCTGCATCTGTGTATAATATAGCGAAGTTCGAAACTTTGTTGACAGATAATCTGCGAATTATATACAGGAAAATACAATATATATTTAAGGGAGAAATATAGTCATTTAATGAAGTGAGTCTGCATAAAATTAGATAATATATTTTGTGTCGCAAAATTATCAGTATAATTGGCCTGTTTATATTAGACAATATAGTTATAAGTTTATTTTAAAATATTTTCTTGAAGAATAAGTTTAGTGTATTGTATTCAGGTAGAGAACTTTCAAAATAATAATGTTTAAATTAAAGAGTAATACAATTTTTTTTGCTATTTTTTAGAAGAAGAAGAAGATTTATTACCTGATGATATTGCATTACCTGATGGTAAGATAGGTGCAAAAAAACTCCGAAAATTGGAAATGAAAGCAGAAAAACGAAGAGAACGAGAGGTAATTTTCTTTTTAAGTTTCAGCTTTTAAAATGTAAATGCTTTTGAGTTTGTATTGACATTTCTTAATTTTAAAATATTGTCAATTTCATTTTTTGTTTTGAATTAATAAAATAATTTCCTTAATTGTCACACCTTTTAAAATTTTCTTGATGTACTTTTTTTATAAATGAATGAAATGTATCTAAATTTTTTTCTGAAATAATTAAAATGATAAGAACTTATTTTCTTTAAATATCAATTTTAAATTGAAAAATCAATCTTTTTTTATTTAACAATTAATCAAGAAATACTAACTTTCCTTTCACATAACCATATTTTATTTCATGAAATATTCTAATCTAGTTATTTTGTATAGTTAAAACATGCCTACGCTTTATATGTGTATAAATTGTTTTGAGCTGATAATTTTAAACTTTCAATTGATTCTTATGCAAAGTTAATAATTGAAAAGCTAGAACTGAAACATAAACTTTATTGTTTTACGAGTTTGATTTTCATTTTAAGCATTTTGTGATTTTACAGAATTGAACTTTTATAGCAAAAACAATTAAAAATTACACTACTGTATCTTCATTTCTGCATTAAACTTGTTGAAATTTGAAATTCTTTCACTGTTTATTTTCTATTTACTGATGCTTATTAATTTCTTATTTTCATTATGGTAGTTTGAATTATGTTTGCTATACTATTTTAAAATTACATAAAACAATGTTTTTATTGTAATTATCATTGTTATTATGCTAAAAATTTACTATTTTATATTTGCTTTGTATTTAGTTTTTTAAATATAGCCTTTATTATCTAACAAAGCTTTTTATTAATTTAAGTGAAGTTATTTTGGATTAACAGCCACAAAAATTTGTTAAGTGCAGAATGCTATTAGTTAAACAGTTAACCATATAACTAAATTACATTAATTTATAAACCGTTTATTTACTTTTGTGGGAGAAAATAATTTTAATTAAAATTGATACAGTTGGGTTTTGTGTATGGGTTACTAAAATGGGTTAAAGTAATGATTTATTTTTAGGTGTCACTTGTTATAATATATTTATTTAAAAAAGCTGTACAAAAGCTACAATAAAATTATCAATTTGCTTATGTGAATTATCATTTTTTTTTTATTTTCTTTTGAGAAAAAATGTTTTAGTTTTTTTATACATTTCTTATTTTTTTAAAAGCAGCTCTAATTATTTATTATGAGCTTTTTGTTCATTTTACAATTAAAAAATTTTTTCATTAGAGAGAACTTGAAGAAAGGGAAGAGCGGAAACAACGTCAACTTGAATTAGAAGAACGAAGAAAGAAGGAGGAATTAAGAGAAAAAGAGGAAGAACGCAAGAGGGTAAAATTTTTTAACACAATTTTGTATGTACTGGGAATCATTTTATCTATTAAATTTATTTGCATTTAAGTATTTATTTCACTTTTTTAAGATGATTCAGAATTTAATATTTTTCTAAGATTCTACAGATGATCAGAAATTAAAGAAAAAGGGGTACAATACAAAAGGAGTATTTTAAAATATTATTTTGTGTATATTTGTAATAATTTTATTTATTAAATTTACTTGCATCTAAGTATTCAATTTACTTCTTTTTTCTCTACGTTGAGTAAAATTTCATATGAGCATTTTTGTATATAAAAGTTTTTACATTTTATATTTACATTTTTTTTGGATTACATATATTTATTTATATTAATTATAAAATATTTAGAAATGCTTTCATCCAAATAGGAATGTTAAGGAAATTGAATTTTTATTTATTTATATGCATTAAAACCACATTTAACAACTAAAATAAAATTGTTTTCTTACTTTAAAAATATATTTACAGTGGGTTCAGGGCCAAAATGTTTCTTAGTTTGGTTACTGAAGCTATAAAAGAAAGACATGAAACTTTAAAAATAAATTGTAATAAAACATTTGAGGATGATACTTTAAAATATGAATTCAGTCATGGTTTGGAAACATTAGAACATTATTTAAAGTCAACAAAAAATAAGTGTATATTCGGTTTGTTAAAAATACTTTCTGCTTAGGCTGCATAAATAAAAAGTTCAATCTATGTATTTTAATATGTGCACCAGTACTTATATTGATGCAAAAAGGTAATTAAAGAAATTCTGAAAAATGCATATTCATCTCAAAAACTTAAATTTTTTTTATTTTGATATTGCTGACTGCAAGGATTAATCAGCAATATCAAATTTTTGGCTCTTGTGAAATTATGTTTTACATTTTCACATGATTGTACATCAGTTGATGATGCATTCTTAACTAATAAGGGTTTTTATTTACATAATATTTCTTTAAGGAGATTCTTATTTCATAGAAAAAAGTAATGAATTTATAATGTGTGATACAATTAGTGGAACAATGGATTATTAAGCAATGGATTTATTTAAAAAGTTCTCACTTATTAATATATGTAAATATTATACACCTTATTAATATATGTAAATACCTTATTTTTTCAATTCCATAGTTTGTATTTTAGATTCCTGCCTCAGATATTTTGTTATTATGATTCAGAATCTAGTTTAAATTGTAAGTTTCTACTAAATTAACTTGTGTTTACAAAATAATTCTGAGAAAGGCCCAGGCCCACAAAGGGCTGTCATGCCAATGCTGATGATGATGATACAAAATATGTATTGTAGAGCAAAAAAGATCTGATATTAATGTTTGTCAGAAACTCTTGTAATGTGTTAAGTCTTTCAAATAATAGTATCTACATAAAAATAGCAAAAAAAGATGCTTCTTAAGTTTGTATAGAAGTTTCAGAGAATTATGTGGCTCATTTTATTTTAGAGTATTTAATATTTTTTCTTTTAATTTGATATACTTGATGCTAAAATTAGTAATATTTACAGATTTATATGTTTTCTGATATTTTTTCATTTCTTTCCATTATTAATCATTTCAATTTGTATTGCTATATATGAAACTCTACAACTTATTTGGATTTTTATTTTTATAATTACTATTAAATTAAAGGCCATTGTGTGGCTAGATACAGAGTCTAGGCCATTTTTTTAAAAAGAGGTGTTAGGTGTACATTTTGAGTAACCAGAAAAAGATTAAAAAGAAAATAAAAGTTAAACCAGTTTAAACTGTAGAAATGAGAAGAATTGAAAATAAATTTATTAATAACTAATTGAGCATTTTTAGAAAATAATAAAAGACATTTAATTGAAAAGATTCCTTATCTTATTTATATCTAAAATATAAATTTGAGATTATGGAAAACTATTTATTGTCCTATCTAAATTTAAATTTCAACTTAAAATAATTTTAAGCTATCAAATTTAGTGCTTTCTCATAGTTTTTAAATAATGTAAATAAAATTATAAATTTTTTTTATAGTAAAAAAAGGAAAATGAAATTAACTTATATTTAACATTTTAATTGCTTACTTACAATTTTTCAGTGTATGCCTCGATTGAATAAATATACTAATGTGCTAAATTATATAATGAATTAAAAAAATAGATTACACTTAAAAGTTACACTTTAAATTTTATTTAAATAAAATGCCTAATTCATTAGTTGATTCTATAAATTTTATTTTAAATTACAGTATGATATTTGTCTTAAGTTAAATTTTCTATATTTCAGAGCTTGTCATGAGCAATTCAGAGCTTATTTTCTTTTCAATTTTATAAATAACTTAATATTTTCTCTGTGAATTTAGTTTTTTAATTTTAAAATACCTAAATTATTTTTAAAGGAGGAAGAAGAAAAAGCTCTTAAAGAAGAGCAGGAACGAAAGGAATTAGAAGAATATTTAAAATTAAAAGAATCCTTTGCAATTGAAGAAGAAGGTTTTGATCAAGAGGAAAATATTGATGAAGTAAGTTTAGTCAAATAAATTCATTCCTGAAAAATGTCTCAAAATTAATGAACAAACTCAATTAACTGAAAAAATGGTTTTCAAAATATGTATTTTTAAAATTTTTTTTTATTTAATTTTTTTTTGTTTAGATGTCTACAATTATATTGAATATTGTCATGTAATTTTACATGTTATGATGATAGTTAGCTTCTTAATAATCTGTATTTTATTTTTCAATATCCTAAAGCACAACTGTATTGACATCAACTTATCAAATGTTCTTTTCGGAAAAATTGAAATTAAATTTGTGTTAAATTGAAATACAGTTTAAAAGTTTTGTATTTAAAATACATTTGCAAATTTTGAAACCAACTATCTTAAATTATTGATGGCTGAGTAAAACATTAGGAATTAAGCATGCCATAACCATAACCTTGGATTAATCTGTTTTTTGCAACCATTCATTGTTTGCCACTGAAACCTTATATCTGAATGATGGTGTTTATTTTGTGTGTTCAGATTTTTTTTTTTGTTAGCAACTAAGTGTTGATATTAGCTCATCATACTATGTAATCATTTTAATTAGTTTATAAAATAGTTAATGATCAAATAGTGACTGAGAATTTTTTAATTTCTTTTACTTGAATTGTAGGTACATTATAAGATTGATTATTTCCGTATTTAAAGTCTATGTATTGTGATAATACACAATATGTGAAGAATACATATTGTGTATTATCACAATATGTATTCAAAAGAAAAAAAGCGTCAATATCTTTAAAAATTGTTTCAAATTACATTAAAATAGTTTTTATTTTATGAATTAAAAATATTGTTTCAGAATGTTAGTTTCTTGTATTTATTAAATTTTATGCAATGTAAATAACTGCTCATTATCTTGCAAATTCTTATAATGTGATTATATTTCATATCTAAGTAAATTGTGTATTTGCAGGCTAACAAATTTCAAGAATTTATTGATTATATTAAAGTGAGTATTATATGGTTTTAATTTTTGTCTGAATTTCTCCTTTTAACTTTTTAATAATCTTTATGTTAACTTACCCTTTTAATATTTTAGAGTCAAAAAGTAGTGCTCTTGGAAGATCTTGCTTCTCAATTTAAACTTAAAACACAAGTGAGTAAAGCAGTTGTAAATATTTTTAAAATTATATTAATGCATATACATTTTTCTTATAATTATTTAAGTACATGTTATGTTTTTCTTTATTTCAAGTATTCTATTGTATGCAAAATTTTTTTTTTAATAGTATTTTAAGCATAGAAGAAAAGGAAAACATTCGTAATAACAATAATATAAACGCTTTTACATTTATCAATGTAAAGTCTATCTTTACAATAATAAGCATATATATGTATATAAATGTATATGGATATTTATGCATGTTAACACATACACAAATAAAATTAATTTTGTTATTGAATTTCAGAAGAGTTATATGGGTATTTTTTCTGAAAAATATTTAAATGGTGTTATATATACAGTGCACTCTCACACAATTAAATTTCCATTAAGTTTTTGATCATTTATTAGATTCAGTTTTTTTATCGGTGTAATTAATCATGAACAAAATTCAAATAACGATATAAACTCATCTATTTATCATAAAATCATATATACGTGAAGATAAAATAAAATTCAAAACATTTTTAGGAAATCAAAATAATTGTGTTAATATGAAAAATTGATATTTCATTTAATTAAATTTTGGGGATTGTATATTTTTCTTCATTTAATTTATTGTTTGTTTTAAAATTTAAATAGATATTAATTTTATGTAAACTAAATAAAAACATTTTTATATGTTAGACAAATATTTTTGTTAAATTTTAGTATAAGTTTAGAAATTCCATTAATTTTAATTTTTAAGTATAATTTATTTTGAATAATTATTTTAAAATTTTTTAACAGTGTGCTACATCTATTTCAATATTTCATTTCTGTATTTTATGTAATTAACTGAATTTAACATGTAAAAACCAATTTTTAGCATTGTTATGTTTACTGAGGATAATAATAATCTGCTCATGAAAAAATAAAGAAGTGAGGTTTTCAAGTATTTAAAATTTAAATAATTTTGATTATGAAAAGTTTTTGTGTTTTAATCCAAGAAATTTTGTCATCAAAAGAGCCTTTTAGCTTTTAATGCAAACAAGAAACCTTTCAATCTTTCTTAAGAGTTTTGTTAATATCAATATCACTTTAATATTTATAAGATATTCTTAGATTTTTAAAGTTTTATTTGAAAAGTTATGAAGTGTTCAAAGTAGTTTCTTTGCATTCATTCAATGCTGTAGGGAAATGTTTCAATGCGTTAATGCTTTTTAAGTAATTTATTTCTTGAAATCAAAGAAATAATGCATTTGATGTTCCATCCATTTCATCTTTGAAATGAAAAGGACGTGTGTATGCTATTTTGAAGACTTGGGGAAATTTCCAAAATTCATATTTAATGAGTAAAGTGAGTTTATTATTTTTATGTCTAAGGAATGTGACTTTTTTAATAAATTTATTGAAGGAAAATGTAGTTGTCATTATAGAAAATGAATATTCTAAGATTTTCTGGAAGTTGTTTAGTAGAATAAAATTTAATTGTGATTGTCTTCTGACTTAATTTGATGGTTTTTTTTATTAGTCCTGTAATTGATAAAAATTCATAAATTATATTTTCCGTGGGATATTGTTTTTTCATCAATGTGGGTATCCAGTCATTTTCAAAGATCTATATTTTTACTTCCTTGACATGTTGGAACATTAGAAAATGGTATGCACATTTCTTTACTAATTATCCTTATCCAATAACGTGGTGTATCTTTAATTAATTTATGAGTTTCTTTGCTGGTTTTCACACTCTTTTTTTTTTGGGTGTTTGGTTAAATTAAGGAAAATTCATGTGTGTAATTTTATGTACAGTGAAGGATCCAATGTTAAATTCCTTTTATTTTGGTGAGCTCCAGTGACTCACAGTTTCACATTGCTTCCCATTAAGATCAACAAAGTGAAGCATGATTTGCTAATGGAGTAGTGATTGGAAGGATGACCATATTCTCTCTCAATGCGTTGTAGGAGATTCATTGGTTGGAGATGTGTTTTTGTCAATCTGTGACATTCAAAGTACTTCTGCTGCTGTTGAGAGGAGAGTACCAACTTAGGCATAAGCTTGTCAATTGTCATTGATTAACATTTTCTGTATGTCAGGCAGATTAGTTGGAAACATAAATGACAACGATTTTACTGTATTTGTTTTAAAGAGACTTGCAACATGTGAAATTCTATAATCTATCTGAATACTGAGCACAAGGTGGACTCTCATTCCCAAATGCTAATCACAGAAATTGAAAACATTCTTCTTGATTCAATCCCACATTAAAATCATATGAAATTGTTGCACAGTAATGTTCTCCCATAATTCTATTTTTCTAAAATTTATTCTATATTTGAACTACTTAGAATTGGCCAGTAAAAAATCAGTTGCTAAGATAAATTAAGTAATAATTTCAAATCAAAACTTCTAATCTAACATTAAAAACATCGGTTCTAACCTATCATCTTTCAAATGATTTTTTCTCAAAGCTAAAGTTCATTATTAGAAACTAAATTTTATTAATAATTTAATATAAATTTAATAAAATTTATTAGATTCCAAATTACAAAATATTTTGTTTATATTCAGATTCTATTTTATTAAAATAAAATGTAGTTATGTATTTTATTTATTATATAAAATCCTTAAGTGAAAAAATTTATTTTATTTCCATGTATGTAATAATACTTTTGAAAAATTGTAATTTGATCGAAACCTAATTCTAAATTAATTTAAAAATAACTTTACATCCTTGTTCTTATTTAAAATAATATATATATTTTACTTACATAGGATGCCATTGATAGAGTTCAAGAACTCTTAGCACAAGAATGGTTAGTTGGTGTTATTGATGACAGGGGAAAGTTTATTTATATTACCAGAGAAGAATTGGAATCTGTTGGACATTTTATAAAACAGAGAGGAAGAGTATCTATAGCAGAACTAGTTGACTGTAGTAATACACTAATTAATCTTCAGCCTGATACACCGGAAACGATAGGTGTTACTTCTTGATAAAATTATCTGTCCATTATGTTTTAATGTTTTTCTAATAAAATCTTTCTCTAGTGATGTTGTATTTATTTTTATTAATTGGTTACTTGTATAATCAAATAAGAAACATAATTTTAAGATATGACTAATTATAAATTCTTCAATGAAATAGTTACGTTGAAAAAATGGAAAAAAAAAATTATTTTGAAATTTTTTGATGTTTAAAAATGATTTTTATTTTTTATGATTTCTATTGCTTTTATTTTGGGATATGTTTAAAAATAAAGTTTTATAGTTAATTGCAATTTTTTAATTTTTTAAATGTATATTTAAATTTAATAAAGAATGAATTATAAAGGTTATTATTCTTACTGGCAGATTATGACAGAGGGTAATAGTTTAATTTTTATGCATAGTACTTCATTATTCATGGAATGAAGAGTGCAAAGAATCATTTTTGTATGGAGGCAAAACATCCGTTTTTATTTCATATAACTAGTTTTTAAGTGTTTTCAATTAATGTAAATTACTTTTATTTTTCTAAACACTATATTTTAACATAAAGTAAATAATTCAATTTTGTGTAAATAAGTATATTCTTTTTATATGTAATCACTATGTTTAAAAAATATTATGAAAGTCCTTTTTTATATTGCAGGCACAAGGGATGCTACCCATTATACAAGTTAATTAAGCACTGATCAATCAATCAATTAATTGATAATGGGTGAATAATTTTGAATTAATCAAGAAGTGATCGAAAATTTATACAAATTTACTTATACTGCTCATAATAATTAGTTTTCAGTTAGTCTGCAGTATGCTCTATAAATAAATTGCATCCAATGTATGAATTTTTTTTGTATAAAATTGTGTACATGTTAAACAAGATATTCTATATATGTTTATTGTTATTTTAGTTCAGATTTTTCTGCTTTAATTGCATTGACTTGACAAATCATTTCATATTAAAAATTTTTAACATTCTTTTGTAAATCGAATTTGATTTAGAAAATGAATAGACAATAGATATATTTAGTTTTGTAAACTTATGCATATATACATTGTTATTACAAGAATTTATATTCACACAAATATGATTATACATAGAGAATAACTTTAAAAAAATCTTATTTTCATTAATTTCGTTTAGTACAAAATTCCTTTAAATTGTTTTAGTTACAGTGTGGCAGAATCTTTACCTGAGGTAACATATTTGACTCTTTCAAATTAATAGTTTTGTGGTTATAGGTTATATTTTGTTTTAAATTCTATTACGAATTATTTTAAGTTTGTTTTCAATAATTATAAAAATAATACAAAAAGTTTATAACAGAAAATATTTGTTTATAAAGAAATCGAATGGTTTTTATGTGTATGAGTTCATTAATTTATGGAACTCATACACATAAATGAATGATCTGTTGATTGCTGTGATCTTCAGTTTGTAATTCCTGAATTTGTCTCCTATCTCAGGCTAAGTGCTTGTTATGGTTGCGAATCCCCTTGGAACTGAAGGTGCTGATTAAGTTAACTTTCATGTATTCAAAACAGCAAACCGAAAATAGGTTTTAGAGTGATAACTCAAACTATTCAATTCTACCGTAAAATAATCCTATTTTAAATAAATTATCTATGAAACAGGATAGATTAATAACGTGCCACAAATGTCACTTATGATTGACGATATAAAACAGTATGCCCGTGAATTTTTTATACAATTTCTATACCATGCAGAAAAGCAATTACAATTATAATGAGAAAAACATTTTACTAATAAACAAATTTTGAAATGATGTTTTGGTTTTTAAATGTGATTTAAGCAATTTTTTAGTCTTGTATTATTCATTTGAATAAACTAGCATTTGAAATTTGAAAGTTTTAAACTCAACATAATGTCACAGAACAATAAACACTTACATGAATTAAATTTCAATTAGCAACATTATTTGATCTCAAAGAGTAATATTTCTGAACTTTCGTTGAAATTAATCATCATAATGCAAAACGAAGTAGGACACTATTTTTAATATTTATTGGATATCCAATTAATTTGAGGACTGAATCTCATTGTTTGGATATAAAAATTGACTAAAGTTTCCAAGGTGAATTTTGTGTTTTTTACTCATTCTAATGGCACAGTTATTTTCTTAAGTACTGATCAATTTTTTACCATTTCTGAGGGCGTGACTGGGATTTTTCTCTGAAGCAGGCATCTACAAACATAAGGCAGCTTGTAATCTTCTGGAAAGTTTTTGCAAATATCTTTATTGCAACCATTGAAGATTGCAACATCATTATGTTAAGCTGCTTCATTTGAATTTTTAACATTGGTACACTGGATCCATTTAATTGGCTTTTAAAAAGGACGGATATAAAGTTGACCACTTTCAAACAACTGAATTCAAATTCATCTCTCCAAAGGACCTCCTAAGCTTTAACTGTGGTTGTACCAGCATGCTTCCTGTACCTATTCCTGAGTTGGGCTCTACTAGTTAGACTAACTTTAGGTGTACATGTTTCATGCTCTTTTGCGAATTTCGACAATCTTTTATTTTTTGTGTCTGCATGAAAAATGTTTACCCAGGAACACATGCACACAATCCAGTGGGCTCCAAAGGACGTTTTATGGTATATGTGCTCTGTGAATCTGTTTTCGGTGATCTTCTCGGGCATATTTGAAGTTCTTAATTGAATCTATGAGTTGCATCATTTTGAATGCTATTGTCTTTAATACGCGCTTTGACTTAAGGTTATTTTTTCTTTTAAGATAGTTAATATTTTTACATTTCTCTCACTCTTTGTGATAAACATTGGTTTTGGAATTCCAATTTTTCTAGCAATAGCAGAAATCTTTGCTTTAGTAATTAAAAGAATAAGTGACAAAGTATGCTCTAGCCTTTATGTTATCTCGGAATTTTTAAGCTCTTATGACAGAACCACATATTTTAGTCAGATTTTATGAAATTGAATTTTATCGGATTGCCTCACTGCTTAGAGCTTCTGAAATTTACCTTTGATATTTTTAAGTAATCTTGCCATATATAATTAATTACGTATTATATAGGATTATAAAAGCTACAAATTACCCATACTTAAGAAACAATAAAAGTTAGAACACTCATCTCTTGTTCGACCTGTCGACAAACTATTCAAGTGGAGTAGATCTGCCTAAATGTTTGCCGAAAACAAACACCCAGAACATATTCCAACATACATATTCCAACATATTCCAACCTATAGTTCGGGTTTACTTAATAAACATACATCTAATTGTATTAACCATATAGGATAATTTTATTTATAATATGTATATTCGGTCACCTGTTGGTCACCCAAAAGGCAATATCCTGATGGAACATAAATCTTGAAATTTACATAATATGTTTGCGGCACTATGATATGCACATCATTAGTATTGCGGTCAACGCAAATCATGGGCAGCTAGTGCTACCTACAATGCTCTGCTGTATGACAAAGCTTCTGATTCTATGTCGAGGCATGTGCCTGTGGTTATAACAAACAGTGACCACTATTCTAAAAATTAGTTAATTCACAAAGAGGCTGTAATTTCAATCCTTTGATCTTTGTATAATGTGTTGTTTCTTAAATAAATTGTGCAATAATATCCCTTCTTTTCTTTCTTTCTTGGTGTTGCATTTGGTTGTCGAACAATGTGTTTTAAAAAATAGTGTTACATTTCTAATGATTACTAATTGAAAGTCCCCGACCACCAGAGTTAAATATGATAATGCACAGATGATTTTAGAACATATAAATATATTTTGAATGTAAATATTTTGAGGATACCAATGTTAACCATGATCATATTTTTGTTCCTTAAAAGATAAGCTTTACAGATTTACGATGAAAAAAAAGTAAATCTCGTATTCGAGATAAGCTTTATACATTAAGAATATTAGATATAGATAAGAAGATTAAATAAAGAGCTTAATATTAAGAATTAGCTATATTCCACTTACTTAAGTAAGTGGAATA
>JAPDSC010014239.1:0-10421 GCA_026290005.1 Latrodectus geometricus | reverse complement strand
AAACTTAAAATTTATATTCTAAGTTTACCTTACCCAAGATTTATATACTTCTAAATTCATCTACAACTTATTGTTTATATAAATCTAAATTCATAGCTATGTTATGGTTAAAGGTTCTGTTTCACTAAATTCAGTTACGTTTAAAGTTTATGAGTTTATGTTGATATACTGTGTATATTATTAACGTGTTATACATTACAAGTATGATAAGAAATTAACATATTTGAAAGGGAATATATTAGGTGAAACTACTGCTAAGTCAGGATGTCGATTAAAACATTTTGAAACCCACCAAAGTATCAATATCAGGCAAGGAATGAACAATGTTTGAGAAATATAAATCTGCTTATATTAAACATATATCTATGGTTCAATTACGAAATATACCCTATATTGCAGACACAGCTCAGCTGTTAAATTTCTGATACTGAGTACAGTAACTGACAATTTTCTAAACATGTAATTTGCCAAAAGTAATAAGATCGTTACAGAAGAATTAAGGGGTTGACATTATGAATTCGCAGTTGTCGTTTATTTGAAAATGATATCGACAATTTGTTACTATAATTTTGCTATAAATAATATCAGGATTTATAAAATAAATCAATACCCAGTACTATTCTGGGACTTAATTGAGATAAATTTAAAACCAAATCTAAAATATCCGAATGATTCAATTCGGTTCTCAAAGAAAACATTAATAGTAGTTTCGTTACTGCAGTCGTTGACTTCTAAGGCTCAACTCCCAAAATTCAATTTATATTTTTTACTTCTTTTAATAAACCCATTACTAAGAGTTGTCATGGATAATGTAGATAAATCCAAATATCTGCTAATTTTTTTACACTAAAAAACTTTTAAAATCAACACTATATGAGCAACTTACTTTTTAACTCTCTCTTATGACAATACATTTCTTACCTCAGAACTTTCCGTGAATATCATGGCTATGCAGTATTCCTTTAATGATATAATTCCTTTTTTGACAAGTACAGAGATTGCGTTATTTACCTTAATAATTTTTTCTTAAAAATAAATAAAAAATATTACTCAAACTGATAATTTTTCGTTTATTATGCTTGTGAAGAAACAAAAACTTTTTATGTACTTAAAAATTCAGCTTCCGTTTTAATAAAAAAAATGTAAATTTCTTTACATTTAAATATACTTTGCTTTTCCATCACAATGATCCTTTGTTCATTTTTGGCTCTAAATATTTCTAACGCAGTCATGTCACTAATGTTGTTAAAATGCAAACTTTTAAAGTAGTCCTTGATTTATGAATAAGGAACAATATTTTGTTCAAAGAAATTACACCTGCATGTACTCTTATTTTTCAACAAAAATGCATCATGTTATTCATTTTAATATTTTATAAATTTTAAATTTGAATCCTCATAATGCATGTAAAAGCAAGAAGCTAACTCAAAACAAAACGTATTTACGTCTATTGACAATTTAGTTACCTTTGAATTATGGAAGCATGAAGAATCATGATCTTTTACAAATCGAATAAAATACTTTCAACGAACTTTCTAGAAAGAAATATGGAGAGTTCCATTATAAAGAGTACCTAAATGCGAGCGATTTGATGAAAAATTTAGAATCTAGATGTAAAAATGCTAGAAGCAAAATGTGCGGCATTCCTTTTCGGCGAAAGTGTAATAAAGATCGGCTAAAAGCTAATGCGTTTTTGAGATGTTGTGAGAATTATATCTCGAATTGAGAAACGGAAGTCGTTATTGCGAAATGGACGTAGATCTTCAGTACATTTTTCGAAAACTGTTTTTAAGACAAAACTAAGCTTTTCTTATTCATCGCCTCGGAATCCATGAAGGCTCTAACTGTAAAAGAGAAGGAGCATTAAGAAAAGGAAATATTTTATGCGATAAAAGGTTTATATCTTTTCGCATTTTTCAGCATAATCTGCTTCTGTAAATGATAAGAGCCAATCTTCGGTGATTTGAATTCCATGTAATGATAACTGGAAAAATATATTATGATTTATCTTAATCAATTCCCTTGACAAATTGGATTCGATTCAAATAGCTCCAACATGATCATTTATTTTAGTTATATTTCACCCACTCCTTAGTCCATGGATGTGGGTTATAAAATATGCGAAAATTGTTTTATACTACTCTCTTCATTTTTGCTAGTTTTTGTTCTTTTATTTTCTACAAAACAAAAAACACTTTAACAGATAAGTTTCTCATTAACTGAAATTCATCTTAGGAAATGTAAAATATAGTCAGAGGAAAAAATTAGTTGAAGACTTGCATCTTTTAAATAAAAGAATATTTTGAAAACTCTATTAATGCTAACTGATTTCACTCTTATTTAACTTTTTGTGAGCGCCTATGTTTTGAAACAGTAATGAAAAAACAGTTAATCAGAGCAGTAAGAAATTCAAGCAGTAAAAAAGTTTTAAAATATTCCAAATTAAGAATAAATATTATTATATAATTATTTGCTAGTTTGTGTGCACTATGTGTAGAAATGCATTGTGATACCATTTGCGTGCAGACCATTCTAGAAATTTCAAAATCTGACAAATATCTCTATTTAGTGGCTCATCTCTTAATTCAAAAGATTTCCTTTTTTACTCTTTTTAATGATAACTGTTTTAAAGAGAGAAAAAAAAAATGAAATCTTTCTCTTTAATTTAATCATTCTGTTCTCTTTTTAATTTTTTACTGTTTTGTTCTTCTTTTTACAATCCATTAAAAATTATATTCTTATTCATATGTGTGGTGTAGGGATATTTCTATGTTTCAAAGTTTATTTATTAAAAAAAAAATTTTGAGCAAGAAAATGAAATATATTTGCCTGTTCAATTGACCAATTTAGTAATATTTCACTCTCAAAAAGAAGTTTATTTTACTATTTGTTTATCAAACGTATGATCAACATCTATTAGATTAAAAACATCTGTTAGATGTTTTCTAATACGTAAATACTTTGCTTTAAATTTTTGTCAAGTTCTTTTGCGACTTCTTTTGATATTATAAAGACGTCAAAACCTGAAAGATTAGTACTTTTTATTTTCAATTTAAGAATTCAATTTCTACTTAAAGAGTGGGTGTCTGTAGTATTTCAGCCTACACTTTAAACTGTAGATACTGGTTAAATTAGCTCTCATGGAACAGTTGAAGGACAAACAAGCAGAACCAATCGTGGATTTTTTTTACTCTGCTAAATTTAAAATGTTTCAAACCAAATATATATAAGCATGAAAAATTTACCTGATAATTAGCAAATGTAGAATATTATTGCTTATTAAGTTAAAACTTCATGTATATAATATAAAGAAATATATTTTGTAGCATACGTTCTGTTCAAATGAAAGTTGCTCAGAAATTTTCTCTTATTAATTTGTGCATTCTTTTATCAATTTGAATATCATCCATGTTTAACTTATAACCTGTTATTGCTTATGATGGGAAGATTAAAATATTTTTTATAAAGTAAAAATGTGATATTGATAGGATTTTTTGACCAAAACCTTAAACAGAATTATTGATTTTAAAATTTGGTCAGATATGGGATATGTTAATATGATAAGCGTGAGTACTTCTTATTGTATTGTGTTTACAAAATTATTTTAACATAAAAATTAACTAAAAAAATTATTTATTATTTAATAAATATAACATAATATGTCTAATTTTAAATTTAGTTTCTCTTTATTATATGTTTTTAGAATATTTTATCCCAATATATATTCCATACTCATTATTTCAATAACTGACAGTCTATTAAAAAAGTACTCTACGAGTTGTTCTCAAAATAAGGAAAACACTTTAGATTTAAAAAGAATTCCTTACTAGTACAGTGTAGGATCAATTATGGCATGCATTGCAGCTTTAATTCACATAGAAATTCATTCGTATAGCTGAAGTGTGTTTAAAATAAAATTGTATCATTCTTTATAGAGATATGAAAATTCTTGGAGATATACTGTTGGAGGATATCAACTCAATGATAAATTATCCAGAATAAACCATAATGATTAAATTATATTGAGGTCTGTTACTGTGTGAGCCAATGTAATTGTTTCACTTCGTCCTCTTGTTTTTTAGGAAACTATGATTCGAGAAGGCCAGCGGCAGGGATAGTTGTATTATCATCTTCGAAAATTCAATCTCTTGCATGAAGCAAATTTTGCATCATAAAATGGACTTCATCAGCTAAATTTCTCTGTACTTCTCTCCAATGATCCTTCATTTCAGAGTTATGATTGATCCAATAGAAAACTACTTTCAGTCTTCCAAATCATGACAGATCCACCTTTATGCTTGACAGTTGGAAGGAAAGATTGACCATCATACGCTTGTGCAATTTCCTTCAAGCATGCATCCACGTTATTGTCCGGAAAAGTGCGAAAGACAATTTGTCAGACCATATTACTTTGAATTGACCACGTTTTGTAAATGTGATACCACTGTAGACGGTATTTTCATTTACATCTGTGATAAGTGGCTTGGGAATTGCTGCATTGCCTTAATATTTTGCTTTGTAACTTTAATAATTTTTATTTGAGAATACAGATGTGGATTGAACTCCGCGGTCACCTTAGTCTCTGTTGTTCACTTTTCATATATTACACTTCACCAACTAACAGAAGATCGCTTTCTTTTCACTATTTTGCTTTTCCGATCTTGTCTTGCTGTCATGTGTATATACTGTCGTGATTTTAGACAGCGTACTTCTATAAATGCCAAAACGTTGGGATATTTCGGTCTTTTTGCTCTTGATACAATGGCTCCTGCAATTTAGCCTCTTAGAAAAATCTTAAAGCTCCGGCATTTTATGTTTTTAAAGAAAAATCCCAGTCTTACAGAACTTCAATAAAAGTATTATATAGTACCCGAATATATTTTATTTATAAGAAAACTGGCCGCTATTATTGTACTTAGGGTTTACAAAGTAATTAAAAAATGTCATTTTTATTCACCAGTGATTCCATTATTTTGACAATCAACCTCTATATTAGATGCTTAAAATGACATAACTTACTTAAAGAGCTGTTAATAAAATGTTTCTAAAATTAAATTTATAAGTAATCTTTTTAAATAAATACACTCTGTCACCAAAAAAAATATATGCACCCAGAAAGAAATGAATTATTATCATAAGAAACATATATGTATATAGTTGATAAGAATATTATCAAGTAACTAGAAATTCATAACCAGAAATAGTTTTAGTGAGAGGTAATGACAGAAAAAAAGTTACAAATCAATAAGCGGTATAGTGACCACTGGCAACTATACAAACCGAAAAACGCCCTTGAACCAAATCAATTAGGTTACTTATGACTCCCTGTAAAAGATCATACTACAATTTTCTGAACTTGGTAGTTTTCTTCCAAGTATGTTCTAAACGTACTCTATAGGTGGTAGGCCACGAGAGTGCGTTATATCCTTGAATACATTGTTGGGAGAATCTCGTAGTATGTGGACGAGCGTTGTCGTGCTGATAAATGGCCCTTGGACTGCTTAATAGCATAGGCAGCCCAACCAACTTTAAAATGTCGTTTAAGTACATGCTAGTCGACATAGTGCTTTGAAGGATGACTAGAGGTGATTGTGTATCCCAAAAAACCACTCCCCACACTGTCACACCTTCTTAAATTTTGTATACTGTTTTGAAACAAATGCCGGATCGAGCTGCTGGCTTGTCTACCTCCATATGCATGTGCGTTGGTCGTCAACACGCAGACTGAATCGGTATTCATCATTGAATATTACACACCTTCAGTCGGCTTTACTCTATTATGTCCGAGTTCGGCAAAAGTCCAATCTCACTGCCTACGAAGAGAAGTCAGTGGTAAGCGTCTTAATTGACGTCGGCTTCGCAAATCACCGTCTGTCAGTTGTCTCCGAAGTAATTATATGATCTTAATTATTTTGAATGAAAAATGCAACTTCTAAAATATTACATATGAAAAATTACTTGTCAACTTTTTGACGGTGAAAATAATCAATAATTCTCTCACAAAAATATTTTACAAATTTATATAGCTTGAAACATTTTTCCATGGAAACTCAAAAGAATTTACAAGCCTTAAAATAATCTAATCATCTTAGATATAAGATTTAAGTATTCCTGAATTAATCATAAGAATGTCTGATTTAAAAAAAGAGATCTCTAATAAAAAATCATTAACAAATTTTAATTGATAACATAATTGTGAATAAAATAATACGTTTTAATATCTAATAATAAAATAAAAATCAATGAAAAAATTAGCTTTGATTCTAGGATTAGTTCAATTAATTTGTTCGTGAAATTTTGCATACTTAAAAACTTGTATATTTGTGTACAAATTGTGTCTAATAACTAATTATCTGTTGGCAACAATAGAATGCTCTCTCTTAAAAAACTAACGAAGTTTTAACTACATATAAATTAATGTATGAATATATATCATAATTTATTATTTTAATTTCCAAATTATTTGTGTTTGTTCACTATTATTGTATTTTAAGCAAGAATTTTACAAACTTAATGAAATTATTCTATTAAAACTAAAATATACAATATTTTTATTTAATTGATAATATTTAGCTATTGAGTTTTACTCTAAACAAAATTTTTAACATTTCCAAATTGCTGTTTTAACTTTTTTTTAATTGATATTTTAACTTTCATACATATTGTATTATCTATAGTTGATTATTGCTCACTAATATGTATTATTAATATTTTGATACATAATATTTGGAATCTAAAAAAAATGTATGGCACGTTTTTAAAAAAACATTTAAATTAAACTTGTACACTTTTAAAACACATTTTAAAAATATATGTAACATTTTTATTTTCCGATTTTAAATTTTTTTCACTTCTATTGTTTTTATAAAAAAAATTTACAAATTTAATGAATTTAATTTTTTTAATTTTTATTTTCATATTTGTTTTTGACTTCAAATATTTTTCTTTTTTACTGCCTTTTAAAAATTTACAAATTTAATGAATTTAATCTTTTAAAATTTTGTTTCATTGTTATTTAATCATTTCATAATCACAAAATCAAAATTTATTTAAAAATGTGTTTATTCAAGTTTAATGAAGTCGTTTTGTGAACTTAGAGATTTTTTTTGGAAGAATTGTATTCCCTAGCATCACATTCATATCTGGTAGCGAGAGATACTATTTTTAAAAATACTTAAGTGTGTCATATTTTTACAGTAGGTTCTTGAGATGAAATGAATACCTGGGATGCAATTCTTCTACCTTGTCTTCAGTAAATATAGTCACTCTAACTCTTTAGTGACTCTGACTCTATAGTGACTCTAACTTATAACTCGTTATCATACTATTAAGGTAATGGATATTGGAAATATTTTATAGAAAAAAATACTTTTATGGAAGTGAGAATTTACATTCATAGAAATATTATTGTTACATTCTAACAATAATAGTGATGTTTTTAAATTCACAATGGTTTTAAGTGTATCTTAATCTTTGTTATTGAAGCTATAAATTTTTATTATACTACAAAAATTACAAAATTTTATGGTAGATATCAATTTTATTCCTTAAATTGACCTCTTTTATTAATATATTTTAGTCATAGAAAACAGATTCATTGATTTATCAATTAATTGGTAAAATTTTGAAAAAGTAATCGTATATGGACCACTTTTATTCATAAAAGTGGTCCATATACCATTATTTTTTCAAAGTTTTTTAATGAATAAATAACTACACATGATACTCGTAAAATAAAGCAATGAAAAATTTTTATACTTATGAAATTTACTAAGGGATTTGAAGTAATGAAAAAATCATCAACTATGTAAATAATTTATCGGGACTGTTCATAATAACATGATAGGTAAATTTAATAATTCTCTAAAAAATTCAGTTTATTCATAACTTTAACGAAATAAAACTATAAAAAATATGATGAATTATATTAAATATAAAACCAATGGGATAAAAAAAATATTTATGTTTGACTGATGTGTATATTTATTACATTTCGAAATTAACTGAATAAAAAAAATGTACTAGTCTATGTCTTTCCTTAAAATGTCTTAATGTGTCTTTCCTTAAAAATCATAACATAAAAGCATTTTGTGTATACAACTTACGCACAATTTTAAATAATTTCTTCATCATAAAAAGTAAAGGAATACGTGAAAATTAAAACAATGCAAAACACGATCCTTTCTTATTATTTTAAAAACTGGTAAATTTGTCTTTTTAATCATGGTAGCATGCCACTGATGATAAAAGCTTTATTAAAGAAACTTTTTGATTAAACTTTAGAATTACGCCATCTTCCAAGTAAAATTTTCAGTTTTATTAGAGCTTTATGTACAAAATAAAAAAATTAAGAGAGATTATTACTCTTTTATATTTACAAAGATATTTTAGCTAAAAAAATGATGTAGAACAATCTATATAATCTTTATATAATAAATATGGATTCCAATTATTTATGATTGCTTAGCAGTAATTTTAAAAGCTCAAATCTATACTAATTAAACAACAATAAGAAATAAACTAGATATTTCATGTAAATCCAGTCTTAACACAGCGACACAATCTCCAAATATCATCGGGAAAATCCTTTAAAAGCGACCCCTGGACGATTAAAAGGATATGAAATCGATATTCAAATATAATGTAAATTCGCCGAAGAAATAACTTACCATATGAATAATTTTGATCGAATAATGAATCCGAAATTGGTAAACTTAATGGGATTCTGGAATATATTGTTTGCAAAAGCATTTCCTGTTTTCATTAGAGAAAATTCTCATAATTCATTATACAACATATTTATTTAAATGAAGTGGAATATGATAAATACTGTTCAATACTATACAGTGTTCTATGGCATTAACAGCAAACTAGATAAGGAATTCCTTTCTTCATTTGCTTCCAATTAATTAGCTATTTGGGGATTTTGGTTCTATTCTCAATAATAAAAGAATAAGTAAAGAGAGATTTCATATTTTTATGCACACTCAATTCTAAGCGGAAAGAGTTTTATTTCCTTTCGGAAAAATTCATGTTGATTACTGTTCTTAAATTAAATTTCAATTAAGTAGTTTGAAAATAACTTTATTGTAAAAGTTTCGGGGTAATTAAATTAAATTTAAATTAATTACCACGAAACTTTTAGAATAAAGTTATTTTCAAACTACTTAACATTTAAAAATCAAAGGCTCATTGAAATTATCGAAAGAAAACCCACCTTAGCATAAGTACTGAACTTTGGAAACCACGTACTGAAAAATCTAATGACAGCAAACAGTTTTAATTCTTACACTGCATACATAGCATAAATTGTCTTTCGGGAGGACTTGTCATAATAGGTTATATTTACGTGTCACAAGGAAGGGAAACCAGAAAACTCCCAGGCACACGCCCCGATAAACGTACATGCAGAAAATAGCAGCTCGCAACATCCGTATCCTGTTGTTCAACATCGACTGGAATCAAAACCGAGGCATTTCTTTCCAACAGTTTGCACTAGCACAAGATAACAATGAGCCCATGATTTGAAAATTTGAAGCCCATAAAAATTAACATAACGGCTTAATGACGTTATAAGGCATTTTAAAATCCACCTCATAATTTGCATTCCTGAAGGACTTTTCAAAAATATTGTGCCGGATTTACGTATTGTAAAATAGGAATCCTGGTAAACTCCCACAGGAAAACTTGCATATAGAAGTGCAACATCTATCTCCTGTTATTCAACAATGGTTGGGTTCTAATCCCATACACTAAACTTGATGAGAATGGTTTTAAAATGATTTCTACAGCACGTCTGAGCCATTTTAATGAAGATATTAAAGTGGCGCAGACTTGTTGTTGTAAGTTAAATTGACAAAAGCATCTTCATGAGCATAATTGCCAGCAAAATTTTGACCTAAGCTTTAAAAGATATAAAATAATATTAAAAAAAATAATTTGTTGAAACATAAATCAAAAATAAATTACAGATGAAAATGTTAAAAATATATTTATGTTCATAATTGTACTCATGTTTTCATTGAAAGAAATTCTTATGCAAATTTGTAAAACATTTTCGAAAATTATTGCATCAAAGTATTAAGTTAAATTTAAATCCAAAAATTAAAAAAAATTTACTTTCGCTAAAAAAATAAATATATCAAAATAGGTAAGATCTGCAAAATCTGGGTCTTCTCTATCAAAAAAGAGTAATGAATCATAATATAAACTTTAATTTAGAAAGTTAAATCTACCAAAACGTCTCCGATACGTTTTTACTGTACAACTTATTTATCTAATGATATTATTCAGCATATTTAAATCTTGGTGTCATATTACCAATATTTACTCAATCTCCACCCACTTAACATATTTAACTTTTTGTTTTTATTTAAAAAAAAAACTTCATAAAAATAACTTTTATTTCTTAAGTACATATA
>JAPDSC010014223.1:24698-38769 GCA_026290005.1 Latrodectus geometricus | reverse complement strand
TTTTAGTTCGATATTTATTTCATGTCATTTCTCATAATAGAAATTCCATTAATATTTTGTCAATAAATTTTACTATTGATTTTCTAACTTAAAACGTTAGAGTTCACAAAAAAAAAAAAAAAAAAAAAGGCAATATTGCAAATTCGTATGTCTATGTCTATTTAGAATGATAAATTTCAATAAATATTTCTTCTTTGCTTTGAAATATCGCAACGTATAATCTTACAAAATGTTCGCAGTGACCTGGCTGGTTAGGGCGTTCTTTAGAGGAAGGTAGTGAGTTCGATTCCAGATCCAAGTCGCCAAGTGTTAGTCCATGAACCAACAGTGATCCCATGAAATTATTTTTATTGTTTTCTAATGAAGCGGATGATTGTTTAATGTAATTTGCAATACAGCTAACGAAAAATTTCACTAACACTCTTTTAATTATATTTGCAATTTATTGTTGGCGTCATTTAAAAATGAAAAATTATGGATTAACACTATACAATAGTTTGAGTCTAATACAAGGGTACCATGACCAGATTTTAGAAGTGTTGAGTATGATATTTTGGTTTCATTGTTGAATATCGATATCGTTTTTCGATGCTCGTAGATACTTATGACAAGATGATATAATTGCAATTCAACATACTTAGAGACACTAATTAATGAAAAACTAATTAATTAATTATAATGAATCAATATACCAATTTATTAATATATTAAAACTTATTATGACTCATTTAATTACCAAATAAAAATTACATATAGTGATCCTTTCAGTTTTAAAGTTTGTTGTGTGATCGCAATTCTAGATTACGTTTACATGATTTAACTTGACTGGATAAAACAAATCAATTTAAAATTGAAAAATAATTTTGGTTTAAAAATGGTTTATTACTTGTATAATTAATATAGTATATTATTGAAGTAAACCATGCTATTTTGATTTACCCGAGATATACGAATTATTGAGATTTTCCTTCGGTGAATGGCATCATGATTTAATTCATTAAAAATATTCTATTACCATTTTAAATATTAACTTATCATTATTATTATTTTTTTTTATTTAAAGAAATGTTTCTTTAGATTTAAAAAAAAACCATGATTTAGTAAAATAATGTTATTTATATTATTTTTAATGGTACACAACAATTTACTTACTCATACTTACGTTAAAGACATTAATTTTAACGATATATACAATTTACAACTCTTCTCTGCACCACCTAACCTGGTTAAAACCAAATTTCGTGGTGAATAGATCAGTAAAAACAAATCAAATGAGTTGTATGGAGCACTTGAAACTTTCCTTTAGTTACACTTTTGGTAAATATTGAAGTTGAACTAATTGCATTTGTTTCCAATCCATTTCGATAACAGGCGTCTTGAATAAAGCACAAATACATAGATTCATTATAATTGCACCGAAAAACAAAGTAATGATCGTTATTTTTAAAATAAAATAACCCTATGGAAATTCAGAAAAAAATGAGACAATTGGTATCGTACACAATTTTTCTACTCCAAATGGATACACATACATGGGATTATAAAAATGGCTTTCATTCTTGAATACAATGTCTTGAAAACTACAGAATTTTGGATTGGTTCGGCTTTATTTCTCAAAGGTAGTTTTTTGCACGAGAGGGCTGTGATCTACGGTTTAAAGTGTGTTCCTAACAGCTACAATTTCTTTCAAATTTGTTCTTAAATAGTAAATACGAACAGTACATTTTTTAAAAATAGTTTTAATAAGGAAAAAAGTATTTTTTAGAATATCTTTTCTTAATTTTGTATGAAGACAATTATTTTAATGATAACTATTTTCTCAATTTTAATTTAAATTAAATTGCATACACTTTGTAAATATTTTATTCTTAAATGTATAATCTAGTGTTTCTCAACCATTTTCTGTCAAGAGACATTAAACTATTTCAAAATTTGACTTAGGGATAGGAATAGTATAACCAATAATGGATTTTGTGTCAGAAAATCTAATAAATATAAAATTTTTATATTAAAGTCGTCATGTCATGAGCATTCCATTTTGTTGCGCTGATTTAAAAATTTTCTGTAAGCTGGATAAAAACTTAAAACGCTCACCATAATATTCTAAATACCATTTTGGAATCTATTGTTCTGTTTGATCAACAGCTATAAATTGAATACTTTTCTGTCTTTTACACAAAAATGTGGTTCTATATCTTATCTTCAAATGTATAATTAGTGGTGTAGTGATAAGATGTTGATCTTTGGAATGAAAAGTACTTAGTTCGAATCCAGCATCGGTTAAATAACACAAAATTTGTTTTGTTCCAATTTTCTACATGTGTTTTCTTGGGAGTAAGTGTTAGAAAATGTTCAAGTTTTCTGTGTTTCTTGTCTATATAATATATATGTATATATATAACGATCCATAATATTAGAAACAAAAATTTTTTTTCCGATTTTGGGCTGTGAGACTTACTGTGACACAATAGTAAGACACTTTTGAAGAAGCATTGGATTCGAGGCCAGCCCAAATGAACAACGGGAGATAGATGTTACCATGGTTATATTATCCTTCCAATGGTGTAACCTAGATGTGGAGAGAAGGAAGCCAGCTCAGCTGTCGACCTTGTTACCTAATTGTGACTCAAAATTCTAAGGCGCTTTCCCAGCAAACACAAACATGCCGGGTATTCATAGGGCGGAAAAAGGCAGCTCGTGTATCTCGGTGACTTTAACTTTTATAATAAAATGTATACCTGGAATAACTTTTAAAAGTGATTTTTATGCCGTTTGACATCAACGTTTGTGTATACATTGGATATTTTGTCAGATTTGGTCATCTATTAATATTGAATTTTTTGGTTAACCTACGCGTTCCTTCTCACGTAACACTTAGGGAAACAGAGACACGTTTTTTTTTTTTCGAAATTTAAAATTTTTATTAAATAATTTATGATATTTCATTTAACATTGAAAAACGTCAGTCAATGATAGGAATATCAAAATCTCATAACTGTGATTACCATGCAAAAAATATAAAAAAAGATATTTATTAAGAACCCGATTACCATTGAAAAGAAGGAAATATTTCTAGTATCAAAGCAGAAATTAATGTTGAAGTTGAAATGCTTTTTTATTTAATAAGAAGTGTGAAAATTTAAAAAAATGATATGTTAATTGAAAAAGAAATCAAATTTGATCGAATTTCCAATTTAAATATAAGTATTTATGATTTTGGCTGGATTTTCGAACTGATGGATCCAATGGGGGAAAAAAAGCACTCGTTTATCATAAAAATTATTTCTCAATGATCTCGAATATAGGGAAATCAGCCAAATTTATTCTGATTATTATCTGTATATATAAGAGTGAAAGGACTCTTTTGACAAAATAAAACAACAAAAATATATCATTGAATGATTTAATTATAATTTGAATAAACGTGAATTTTTATGAATGGCTTGATTAGTTCTAAAAAATAGTTATTCAACGTATATCGTCGTGATTACAATTTCGGGGATAAAATTTAATCACGAGAAAAGAAAAAACACTGTAGCAAAACAAAGAGATGATAAATGGAATTTTTACATGAATACAAAACATCGGGATTGAATAATGAATTGGATGTTAAAGAATGAATAACTTTGAATGTTCTTTTTTTTAAATAGAGTGAGATGAAAAATATAATTGATGTTCAAATATTTCTATGTAGTGAAGCTAAGCTTTTTCATTAGATGACAGCATAGAATTAATTTCTTATTTTTAATTTGAAAACAATCTATGTGTGGAATAATGCAGAAAAAGTGCTGCTCAAATGCATGAAATATTATCGGTAGGCAGTTCTAAGTTTTGTCTTAAATGCTTTCACATTGTTCGTGTACCTAAAGAATAAAATTAAATGAAGTAAGAAATGTTTGGAAGAATCATATTTACGCAAAGATAGTTTCGTTAATTTGCGCTTTAGGTCCCCTACTCTGCCAACTTGGCGATAAATGCACCAAGCGTGGTAAACCAGACGTTTTTATACCTAATGAGCTCTTTACGGCAACCTCCGGAGGAAATAATTTGCGCTTTTTCGCGCATGCTCATTAATTGGTATTTTTTCTTTTAGCATTTTCATTGGTCGTTAATTAGTTTCAGTTTGAAAAATCGGTCATTTTCATTGGTTGCTAATTAGTTTAAAACCGTTAAAAATCGTATTCCATTATCACCATGGCAACAGCATTTTAGAAAACCCGCCAAGTACGGGACCTCAGCACACTTTCGCCAAGTTGGCAGAGTAGGGGACCTAAAGCGCATTTTCACCGATAGTTTTTTTTTTCATCAGTGAATACACAAAAGTAATAATGTAAGTGTAATTTCAAAGCAATATCAACAACCTGTATGTTCAGTGATTACAGCTTTACAAAGAGTCTTCATTTTAAAAAGATTTTAACCACACCAAAAAAAAAAAAAAAAAAATCCTATGATTGTATGCAATCTTCAGCAGAAACTGTTAAGCATGAGGAGTCTGCATATGTCAGAAGGTTCACGAGGCTTGAACGAAGCTATTGAACAACGGGAGATTGATTGAGCATCTGTCGGGCTGAACATTTGGAAAATTTCTTCCCTTGCAACCCACAATCTATGAAAAGTCCTCCAATTCACTTGTTTGCCTTTCCACTACACAATGTCAAAGGAAGATCATCTAATGCTCCTTCCTACAGGTAATAAAAATAAATCATATTGAAATTTTAGACCATTTTATAACTGAGTTCGATCAATTTTATTGTTTGTCCATAAAACTGCCTGTTGTCAATGTTATTTCCGCTGCTAAAACAGCCTTTTCATAGTGTGTCACTGTTTACATGATTGCACAAGATTTTGCAAGAAGACAAACTGCATGCCTAAAATTCATTATCAATTTTTTTTAAGAGATGCAAAAGATTTCAGGCATTCTAAAAATGGGCATTTCCCATGAATGAAAATTTATTAAAAGCATCAATCCTATTGCTGCCATGCCAATGATCTAAATAATATGTTAATTTCAAAAGTTCTGAATTAGTAATTATAAATATCGCTTTGGATTTTTCTCCTCCTGCCTACCTAAGCATTTATTGATATATTAAACAATAATTGTTTTGATTTTATTTATAAATCTATGTCTTAAATTTTTCCCTAGCAATTAAGTTGTTTTCATATATTTAATTTTCTACATTTAGTAATACATGAAGATTCATGTGTAGCATATATTATACTTTATTACTCTATTAATAAAGTATAGCTCCACTAACAATTTATGAAATATGTCCAATTTCATTAAAATAGTATGCATAGATTTTAATTTTGAAAACGATTAGAAAAAGTATTTATTAGTGATGATTTTTAAATCTTATTTGAGGTATGAACTTAAAATTTTATTTTCATTGTTATCTACAAAAACTTGTATGCCAAAAGATACATCAATGTCAGAAAAAAGCTTCTTTCCTTAAAACGAATTTTAGAAAAGAAAAATTGATTTGCAGGACATTTAAAAAGTGTGTATATTTCAATGAAGTTTAATACTATGTAGTGTATGAAATGCATAAGTCCACAAAATAAAAATAATCCAGTAAACACATCAACAAAGGCAATATTTAAAAAACTAAATTTTTCATATTCATTTAAAAAATTAACAAAATATATTGCTTTTATAAAAATTCTAATTTATAAGCAAACTGTTTATAAAAACAAATCTGTTTACAAAGGAAACTTGACATCCATAAGAGTTTGATAAAATATCATGATACAGCACACCTATTCTGCATGCTCTATAGCTGGTCCAACTAGAATAAAAAGAAAAACAAGTATAAAATGGATGATATTGCATCAAAAATATTAAAATTTTACTTCTTTTGCAAGAGTTTTTCAGTTCATTGTTTAATTTCAGATTTTATTATTACTAAAAATCATTCCAGTGATAAAATATTGCAGGAAATCAATGCATTATTTTTAAACATAAAAATTATGTTACTTACATTTAAGAAATATTAAACTAGTTTACATAGTTTGGGGTAATTTTCTAAAAAGCTACATTCTAAATTTTTATCAAATTTTAAAGTGAAAATATTGTTCAGATCAATTCATATTTCAAAATAAAAATTACCACTTGAACATAAATTTTGAATTTCTGTATGTAAGTATTTGTCATATACTAATACATAAAACTCCAGATTAACTACACAAAAATTTACAAACTCTTAATTTTCTTGAGTAAATAAGACTTAAGTGTAATTTAGAGTTTTTTGTACTTATCATACATGATTTGACTAAAATTTTCAATATATTTATCAAGCAAATTACAGTCATTAACTTTCCCGTTGTTGATTTCCATGACATATAAGTAATACCAATTAAATTCACATTAAGAAGCAGCATCATATTTAAATAAATGAAAGAATATTCTCCTGACTCAACAATCCGAAAATTTGGTAAACTAAAATGGTAGTGGCAACATCACTAAGTATAAACATCTTTATATTTCAAATCAGAGTGCTTAATAACATAGTATGAAATAGAGCTGAAATACATAAATATTTATTCAGACTAACTTACCAAATCATCATAATCCTCCTCCATGCTATATACATCAGATGAATTAAAACTTGATTTGACATCTTCTAGAGAACACACAGATAAGAAATTCTCAGCTTCATTAACAGTACATGTACTGGATTTTACTTCTTTGTCAGGTATCAAACCTATTTTTTCTGGAGTAAAACCATTGACAATTAAAAATATCAAAACACAAATAAGAAATATGCTAAAAATGTTTTCTAGAAATGTCCAAATACTTTACAATAAATAGCAATTCTTTGTAAAAAGTAAAAAATGGTTCTATATATTTGAATGATATTATCTTTGTACAGGAATTAATTGTTAATAAATTCTGCACTGTTAATAGGATTTGCTATTAACAGTTCCAAAATTCTAAATATTATTCATGAATTCAATATAATAAATCACAGACGCTGCATTCAAATTTCATATTCATTTGTATATTATGTTTCTAAAACATATTTTACAATTACTTCACTTTTCACTATTTTTCTCATACTAATCAACACATAAAATTATTAAATAAAGTTTTTAAATGCATAAAATTTTAAGTTTTTTCATAAGATACTTTTATACTTTTTGCAGAGTTTGTTGATGTGATCATTTAAAAGTCTCCAAGTTCTTTCCCTTGTGACAAATAAATACAAAACTCAATGAATAATCCTGTCTGAAATTAAAATACAGGGAATGGATGTTGGAGTGTTACAGGTAATCCATTATACAATATCAAATGGCAGTTGAATACTTTTATGTATTCATATACTTTTATCTACTTTAATGTGGGGCCTACATTAAAGTATATTTCCCAGAATACTTCTATAAAATACTTTAGGAAATTGTGATGATAAAAAGTGCATTTAACAGCACTTAAATGTGATTTAAAATAATATTTTTAACTCATTAGTGAAGTTGATTTAACAGAATAAATGTAGCAGAACTGGTTCTAAGAAAAATTGCAGGAATTCTAAGTTTAAAAGCATTCAATACAAGAAACGTAAAATATTTTTTTAAACCATAAAAAATTTGGATTTTCTTCCTTACATTTATTATTTCAAATTAGATAACACAATGATTAATAATAAATGTAATAGTAGAAATCAAAAGGTGGCAATTTTATTATATCATAAAACAGAAAATTTATCTGGAGCAAAATTTATCAATTAAAAATGAAATCATGATTCAGAATTAAATATCAGACATGAAATATTCAGACAAGTAAAATTCAAAACCTCTTTAAAAAATATGAAATACACTGTAATTAGAGCAACATTATAAAATGATGCACAAAAAAGTGTTAAGGTCAATGTCAAATTTAATGAAAAACAGGGTAAACAGAGAAAGAGGTGGATGAATGAATTTGAATAAAAGATTGAAAATAAGAAATTTGATAAACTACAGTGCAAGAAAGCTGCCTTGGAATCAGATTTTTAGAAGTATTTATATCAAAACCTTTTTGTTAAATTGTTTTGTGTTAAATGAAAGTCTTATTACAAATGAGTTTTCTAATATGAAAGATGAGTAATGAAAGCTTTAATCTACAGAAATTCCATTCAGACAAAATTTTAAGTAAATCATAAGTATAGAAAATTACCCTTTTTGATTTTATTCCAAAGGTCCATATCATATGACAATAGATCTTCTCGCAAATCTAGCATAAAAGCATTATACAGAGTAGTATCTTTTCTCTAGAAAAGAATAAAATATTTTAATGTAACTCATTTAAAAAATATAAAGGTGAATTGCACTAAAATTGATTTGAATGATATAAAAGAGAAGAAAAAAAAAAAAAAAAAGCTACATAATAATACCTAAGATTTTTTTAACTATCTTCAAATTAATCCACAAAGATTTCTATAAATTAGTGGTTTCGATAACACGTGAATTACATTTTAAAATATCCATACCAAAACACAAAGTTTAAAATCTTATACAGCAAAGTTTTCTAATTTATCTTACCTAATATATATAGATATATATTATACACAATCCAGCCATATTAATGTGACTACGATGTACTTTTGACATTAATATTAAATAACCAGATTAATATTTTTTATTCATATTCACATTAAAATAATTCCAAATGTTTGAATTTTTTTTTAACAGAAAATACTGCCTAAAACTTACACTACAAATAAATTTAAAAACAATTAGATATCTTACTTTTAAAGAAGAATGTCTCAGTTCTTTGCAAATAGCCAAAATTTTTTGATGATAAAGGCTTAAGTTTCCTTTAATTTCCAAGTATTTTTTCACAACAGCAATAATTTGCTTACAAGCTAAAACATAACAAAAAATGTATATTAAATTATATTTCAGACTCTGAAAATAAAAGTGCACTTTGTCACTCACCATTTTTATTTCTTATGTAATTTTAACTTAATACTAACATCATTTAGAAGTAATAAAAATATAAATTAAGTAAAGTGATTTTTAACCAATTAATATTAGATGTCATTAATAAAATTTATATTAAATGAAAGGAATTTCCAGTTTTAAAAATGATTTCCATGCAAATAGCAAAATAAGACAGCAGAGTTTACAATAAAAGCCAAACGATTTGTATGCAATCAGAGCAGAACAGAATTATTCTCATTATTTATTACTTTTTGCTTCCTACATGTTTTAAAATGAGAAATAAAGCATTTTTTATGCCATTTAAACATCTTTTTTTATATGTATTTACAAATATATTTGTTAATCACCTATTGGGATTAAAAATAATTAGAAATTAAAATCACACAGCTGAAGAGAGTTTTAATATCTTCAACATTTTAGATGGATTTTCCATAATTGTTTTTAATATTACTTTTTGTCATTCTAATCATTTTTGCACACAAGGGTTGATTTATTTAACACTGTAATTCAGAAATGAATTCTAAGACATGGCAAACATGATGGTGGTTTGAAAACCAATTTAAATTGTATCCCAAAGTGGAAATAAAATGAAGACTAAAGTACCTTGAGCTGCCTCCTTAATTTTAGTTATAGGTGATCACAGGATGTCAAATACGGACTTCTTACCAAACGAAAAAAATTTTTTATTGAGCATAAAAGGTCATGACTCTAATCAAATTTTTATAAATTCATACAATGTTTCCCATCAATGTATTTTTAAAATTAATTGTGAAGTTATTAGGTATAAGAATCAAAGATTAAAAGAGACAAGTATTTTTATCTTTACATGATAAAATTCATTTTAATAACTTACCTTATTAACTTAATTTTAATAAATTTGGGCAGAAAATAAAAAAAAATTGCAGATAAATGCTTCTGGAATTATTCTGAAATTTTGTTCAAGATATGATTTTGTAGATAAAACCATAAATGTACATTTTAAAAAGAATCTAGAAACTAACTTTAATCTTCAAAGTAAAATACTAATTTGAAAGAGAAATATGATGGAATGGAATGACTTAAGAAAACCCAATAAAGATAAATGACTGAATTTTGAAATGAAGTATTCGTATAAAATGATTTATTAAACAGCAAATAATTTTTAATTTATAACTAAAATTTCAATTACAGATGTATCTGAATTCGCAAGTACTGATTTGAACAGCACCACTAAAAATTATGAGTAACATTTGTGTAAACAGCTATGTGTGTGATTTCTTCTAGCATCCTAAAAGATACAAAAATGAATATTTGTTTTAAAATTTATTACAAACTAGGAATTCATTGTCATTCTATTTTACCTTAGCTGAGTAAGTACAACAAATTGTGCATTTGTAAATAAATTATTCATTTTAATGGAATCTCAACATACTCAGCATCCATGGAAATAATGATATGCGGCCACCCTATAAAGGACCATACGATGTGATAAATCACAATGACAAATATTTCATTCAGCTCATTAAAGAAAAATAAATGTTGCTGTTGTTACGTATGACACTGTGAGAAGCTAAGCCAGGGACTAGGCGAATGAAGTCAGAAAGAGCGTCTTCCATTTTTTAACAGAGCACTCTCCTACGAGAGTGGAAGTAGGACTTTGGCTCATAGATGTCATCTGGGTTTTCCAATTTAGAGAGGATACTAGGGAAGAACCAAAGCCCGGCTCTTAACACCCAAAGAGGTATTAATTTGGAATGGGAGTATGGAGGACATTACGACCCCACATTTATTGTGTGTCCTAGTCACCATTAACACGGCAAATCTTTGGATAAGCCAGGATTTGAACTCATCACCTTCCGGTAACAAGAACAACGCACTAACCAACCAGGCCATCGGGGCCCAAGAAAAAGAAATAAAAATTTTGAGTGATCACCTTAAACTTTGCTGAAAATTCAATTTTATGCTAAATATCAACATTTCACCCACAACTACATCTTCCCCTGACAATAAAATTCGTAAGACCAGTGAGCCTAAAAAAATCATTTTGTTTTCACCAGTTAAGGAAATTTTTACCAAAAGTGGAAAAAATGTTAGAATATCCCTAGATTTGCAAGGGCTTTCTATTTTATGTTCAATAGTGAGGGAGTCCTATGGCAACAGCTATAGTTTCCCCCTAACAATTAAGACAGAAAAATTCATGTTACTTTCAAAATATTTAATTAATATTATCTTTAATTTTATTCATTCCCGAATTGAAAATTTAGCAAACAAAAACTGATATATGCAATAAATGCATGACAATATTTGAATTCCCTTCTTCACTCTTAATTTAAAAAAAAGTTAATTTGTTTTAATTGTTTGATTATAACAATTTCATTTCAAAATCAAACAGAAATTTACTTTTTATAAATTATAGGATATATAAAATGATTGAAACATTGTTTAATTTATAATATTCAAAGATTTTGAATAATTCGAAAAAACAAATTTTGAATTAAATTTGCTTATGTTTATTAAATAAGCATAATTAAATCATATTTAAAAAACTCGATGAACAAAATTTAAAATGAATGTAAATTTCATGAATTTCAAATATTCATTATTTTTCAAAATTAGTTCTGTCCTAGGAAAAGAAAATACTTAAGAAGAGTTTCGTGTATATATGTATACATAAAATAATTCACAATTACATTTTTTAAAAATTTCTTTGCAAAAATTTTAATTTAGTAATCATAAATTTTAAGAATTTTTCTATACTTTATGTATTGTGTATACTCAATCAAATGAGGCTTAAAACTCTTTAAGAAATGGTTTATAAAAAAATTTAAAAGAAAACATTAAACATTTTTAATTTTATAAGTTTCAACAAAGCTGTAAATGTTTAATTTTATAACTTTGTTGTAAGTTCTACCCCAATATGAAAAATCATACTTCCAAATATTTGGTATAAAGAAAACATTATTATTGTTTTAACCACTTGGCCAAGACGAGTGCTGGTGTTGCCATTGAGCTCCTGCACCTCTTGCCTACTTTGAAATTTCTTTGAGAGCTAAGAACAATTTAAAACCACATGGCTTGCTTCTTCAGTTCATCACTGGTATGGGAGCAATTGTCCAGAAGGTTCTCTGGCTCTTGTGTGCAGTAGACAGGATCACTCACTGGCTTTCTTAGTGGACACCTTAAAACTATGAAGTTCTCTGAGGGATCTAAGCAATTTGAAGACTGCACCAAGTGTTTTTTAAAGTAGGCTTCTCTTGAACACATTTTTGCTTGTCTGGGTCTCCCCATCAGCACCTTACTGACAATCCCCCTTTAGTTTCGGACTTTTTCAGGGTGCACAGTTTCATGGACTTGATTTAGCTCCGATAATCTCGGAATGTGCAGCAACAATTGTTTTAGCAAGGATCAGCATTGAAATATGCTTTACTGGGCATAATCATTTCGAGTAAATTATAAATGAAAGAGATAATTGTAAATGTTTTTAGTGTTCACTAATGAATATCATAAAATATATTTTTATTTAAAAAAATAAATATATTTAAGCCTTTTATTTAAAAAATGCACAAAAATGTATTAATTCCCACAAGACAAAATTCTTTCGAAAACTTAAATGCAGATTGAATTTAATTTAGCAAATATGACTCTCAGCTTACTTCATGCTTAATAAACTTCATAATAAAAATAATGAAAATATCAAGGTTTCAATATGAATAATTAAAAAATTTAATGATGTATATATTTTTAAAATGAAAAATCTAGATATTCAAGAAAATATGTAACATAATTCTGTACATTAAACTAAATTGAACTAAGGGTCACAACAGTCCTTATGCCACCAAGGCCTATAGAAGCCATATTTGTTTACTTGACTGAAGGTGAGAAACGTGTCTAAATTGAGAAGTCAGTGCAGTCATCCAGTATTTAGTTGCCAATCATGCTTGGTACTCAGTTTTATTGACCCAAAGAAGGGATGGGTGAAAAGCCCAGCATGATCTTCGACATGTACTATGGGAGTGCGAAGCACTAACATTACGCCACACAGCTTATACATGTAAATTAACTTCATGATTTAAATAAATGTTCATTACAAAATACTGTTTCTGGAAATATATTTTTCAAGGAAATGTTTGGAATTACAATATAAATACCTCTCACAGAACTATCACTTATGACAGATTCCTAATTGTAATTCTACATCGATAAATTTTTAAAAGGAAAATTTTATTCACATTGATACTCATATTTTTTCAAACATACAGAATAAAATTTAATATCAATAACTGTACATAAAGTTTAAAAATATGGAATAAGTATCAAAAAATAGTTTATTGGAATTGGGTCAACTGTATTTTTCCAATAATTCTGTGTGTATACATATAGCATAGTTCATTGTATATAATTTGCAGATTATGCGTTAAAAAAGTCCTGAATTTTGTTGTGCATACTATACGTCATTACAGATAATCTGATAGAAAAATTTTCCAACACAAAAATTTGCAAGAAAGTTTCGAAAGAAATGCTGTTTATATTTCATAAAATAAGTAACAAGTGGCACCACAACATTATTTCAGCTATAATGAACTTTTCCAATTACATTTAAGAATGAATTCGGATTCTTGAAGATATCACAGTTGTAATTTGCTAACGTAATTTCTCATTTTGTTGTGATTGAGCTGTTTCACTCTGAAAATATTCAAATTCGTATATTGTCATTTTGAAGGGAAAACGTTTAAGTTTCATAGCAGATTTTAAATTAATAGCTGTAGCGAAAGCAAATAAAAAAAAAGGGTGACAAACGTGTTAATGAGATGTAAAAAATAAAGCATGCGCAGTACAAAGGAAAATGTATCCATATGCAGTCCGAAAATAATCCATTTGTATCAAATAACTATTAAAGAAGCAAATATATTTATTTTTCATAATAAATGTTTTTTTCTGTTCAATATATTATGTTTTTAATAACCCTGTGCATTTTTTTTTATTTTATCTGACACCCATATTATCAGCAGTATATATTTTCGATTACTCGCAGAAAAAATTGCTGCAGATCATGCAATGTATTTTTTTCTTTTACTCCAAAGAAAGGTCTTGCGGATAATATGCCATTGCAAATGATATACAAGAAAATATGGTGTGTGTGTGTGTGTATATATATATATATATATATATATATATA
>JAPDSC010014223.1:2854-16132 GCA_026290005.1 Latrodectus geometricus | reverse complement strand
ATATAATTAAGGAAAGAGCATAGGGACCACGTCTTCATCAGGAGGGAAATGGTCAGCTATGCAAAATAGACACCCTTTTCTGACAAACACGAAAGACAAAGGTCTATAGATATTCGTGTTATTCCCCCGTAGAGTGTCTCTATAGGAAGGAAATACAACAATATCAACATTTGAAATAAATGGAAAAAGTAATACATTGAAAAATGAGCAATACAATAAATAGCCAAAGCAATACAATAAGAAAAAATATATCATATACAGAAGAATATATATCAAATAAAAAAGAACATAATTGCCAAAAGTAAAAAAAAAAAAAAAAAAATTATAAGTAAATTTAATAAGTTAAAGTAGTTTAAAATGTTTAAGATGTTAAATGTAGATTAAATATAAAATATATTTAAAGTGAAAGTAGGTATGTAGTTATGAAACTACGCATTACTTCAATCTTAGAAGCGATTCCCTACTTCCTACATAACTTAAAATAAAATTAATGGGAAAATTATTATTTTTAAGTTGATTTATTAAGCGATTAATTTGTTTATTGATAAAATTTAGATTACTGCAAATAAGATATATGCATTTTAATTCATTTAGTACAACATTTCTGTAAATTTTTAAAGACCTTTTTTTTTGCTCTTTCCTTGATTATATTTTATTGTAAATTGTATTGTTTCTTTATTGTTTTATCTCTATCCATTCAATGTAACTTACTTAATCTATATCGGTATTACAGACAATAGCTGCTTTTGCACTGGTATGATTGCCTATTATACTTAATTATTTAATATTATATTTGCCTTTTTTATACTTGTATTTATTTCTTTATAATATTATATATATATATATATATATATATAATAAAAATAAATATAATAACAGAAAATTTTTCCTATAAATACAGACAAATTTTCTTTTCTTGAACCAATAAAATTACACGGTTGAGACTATAAAATAATGATTTTAACAATTATCTCCATTCATTATCTTTTCCTTAATATTTTTAATAATCCATGAGATAGAAATTTTATATGCTGGTATAGTAATTATTAAAACTAATTATCTAAAAGCAAAATTAAATGCACTATTTTTGCAAATATTATTTCAAAATTTAACCTCCAATTTTATAATCCTTTATTAATACTAAATTTCATGAGGTTCTTTAATGTAATTTTCTGGTATTTTTTAGTCAAAATATTACAAATAAAAAATGTAATAAAATTTGAAATATTTTCCCAATAAATTTAAGATTTAAAAAAAAAAATTTTTTTTATCTTCACTATAAGCAAAATGAAATATGATTACTGGTAAAATTAAACTTGTAAAAAAGCAAAATGAACTCTTATCATCCTACAGTTATACCATTTTGAATTCTAGTAATGAATTCACTGAAAAATTGAATACATAGTTAAATTATTATTGCAAACTGCAATTGTTGTAAATTATTATTGCAAAACAACTTTTACAAAATGTATAATGAATATAAAAATATGAAAATGCTGAATATTACTTGATATAGCCTTTGAATACAGGGATTGTAAGTTGATTTTGGTTTAAGATCTTCTGTTGGAATGCCCTCTTCATTCCTGTAAAGAAATTATTTTATAATCAGAAAGTTTAGACCTAATATTCCAGTAAAACAAAGTAGGATAAAAAAAAAAATTACAATAAAAATTTATATTTTTACAAATTTATTTGAAAAAGATTTTTTTTTCCCCTGATTTTGTAAAATTTTGAATTTTGTGAAATGAATTTTAATTTACATTTTAATTTATCTTTAAAATTTAAATATGATACTATAATGCATTTAAAATGTGATAATCTAATGTTTAAAGAAATTAATTAAAAATGTTGAATTTGATGCTATGTAAAATAATAAAGTTAAAAATAAATATAATATTAAACAAATCCATGAATAAAATTTCTTGATAGAAAAATAATCTATTTCTCCAAAAATAAAAATAATTAATATTATTCCTATTAGGAATCATCTTTAAAATCAAAGATTTTTTTCTTTTTTTAATTGAGAGTTAAAATTCTTCAATGAAAAAGGAATTGTGAAACAAATTTTAGTAGCCATTGCCTTATGATATCGATATCATATGCATTATGTATGTAATTAATAGTCTTAAAAATATTAAGGCAGTACATAGAGAACAGACTCACATTGTTGATTTCGATAAATCCATTGAGGTAATCAAATCATCAATAGCACTAAGTTGTTCACCTGTTTAGAGAAAATATATAAATAAGTAAATAGCAAAAACAAATGATAGAAAATGATAGTTTTGTCATAACAATAAAGATACCTGTAGGAATATTTTTTTGATTGGAATCTAAAGGTGAAAAAACAAAATGGCGAAGATCTTCCATAAATGGTAATGCAATAAATACAAGGCACTGGAAATTACAAAATCAATACTTAATAATGTCACTAAGCATGTAAATAATACTAATGAGAAAAATTAAATAAAAAAATATTCACTTCATAATTTGGTTTTATTTTTGGTGCAAGAAATCCTATTTTAGGAACTGATTTAGGAGAATAAACATAACGAACAATCGCAACCATTTTTGTATCATGCAGTGCTTGGATAAATGGTGCAAGAATAACACCAGCCAACTATAAAGAATTTATAAATATTATCAGAGTAAAACAGCAACAGATTACAAAAATACATTTAAAACTTGTTATATAGATTTAGTAACATTAATATGACATATAAAGTTTGTTATATTGAAAATAAAAATTTTTTAGTTATGAAAATTTAAAAAAGACTGAGAAAACTACTTACTTCTCTATTTTTCTGTCCAAAGACATACATAGCTTTATCTCCTATATAATGATATCGACGAACCTAGTTGCATATTAAAATATTCAAACTTGTCTTAAGTACTTAATGTTACAATAAATGCAGAGAATATTTATTAAATAATAACAACAAACAAAAAAATGAAAAAATTTATGCAAGACATATGAAATTTTGCAATTGATATAAATGAAATTTGTATATTAAACAGATTTAAAATTCATCTTAAATGTATAAAAATATTGAAACTCTCACTAGGTTTTCGTATAAATTATAAGTATTTCACAACCATCAATAAATACAAGGATTGTACACACAATTTCCCTTCACACTTTATCCAGGCTTAGGACTGGCAGCTGTTCATGCTGGCGTGTTTAAAAATTGCAATAATAAAATTTTGATATAAGGACTATATTTTAAAATTATGCAATTATATATTTGTTACATCAATAAAACAGCTGAAATCTGAATTCAAAATTTATGTCTTATTATATGAAAAATTAAGTGAAAGCTTTACATGGCACCAATTCAAATTTTCATTCTGTGAATAAGACCTTAATTTTAAAAAATTTTCCTTACATTACATAATATTTAAAAATTCAAATTTTTATTTTTAACAGCACTAAGACTGGGCAAGTTACTTTTTTAATTATAATTTTCTTAAATATTTCCTTTTTAATAAATACATCTCTTATAAACAATATAATTTAATCAATTTTCTTTGTACCTTTTTGAAAATCTATTGCAAAATATGTATAACTTTCAAAAGATATTTAACTTTTAACACATTATAATCTTCTGCATTTATAATAATAAATTATCTTACACTACAAAATTTTTTAATATACTAAATATGCTATATCTTCACAACATGACTGTTGTATAAATTTATTCCTGTACAATTTCTGTTTAGATTTTCAATTTATGATACAAGACCTACTTGTGTTTATTGTCAAAATTACCATTTTGAAGGGAAAAAAATCACTATGCAAAGTTTAAATTTAATGTATAGATACAATTAAACAACCAATTTCAATAAACTTCAAACACTACAGTAAATTTCTAAGCTTTAAAGCTAAATAGTATTTTTATTTTTAAAGTATTTCAAATCTTTCAACTCAATGTGTTCCCAAAAATAGAAAGGCTGTATGATTACAGGTTTGGTTTGATACTCACTCAATGGTCATTTTTTGCACACAAAGACTAAGACTCAGAAAAAAATTTATTGGGGATTCTGAGCCACTAAAAGCACACAAGCCCAAGGCGGGATTCAAACCCATTAATGTTGAGCCAAAAATCAAAGTGCTAATTATCTGACTTTTCACGATGAATACAATATGATAAAGCAAAAGTAAGATTTTAAAGGTGTAGGAATGATATAACCATAATTTTTTCTTACTGTAGTTATAAAATGTAAAATTTAGGAAAGGGAAAAGTCTAGTTGTAAATCTTGTTCCCAAATTTAATAAATTAGAAAATCAGTATTCATTATATTTTATACTCTTTTTTTTTATTGAGGTTAAAAAAATCACATTTTAGCATAAATTTGATAGAACTACATTCTAATTTATAAATCCCATTTTTCAGCATGATATTTGAAATACAATAAAAGACAACTTAAAAATATTGCTGAAAAATATAATTCCTATTAAATATTATAAAGTATTTCTGTAATTTTATTAGACTGCAAAAAAACATTAGTTACAATTATTATTGTGAACCTATTAATTACCTATCAATTTTTCAGTGAATTTTCTGAAGACACAGGGAAACAAAACAAAAATAGATTTTTAAAGGGGCAACATAAAACATGTGAATCTTCATACAGTTATGATACTAATAGTAGACATGAAGTTACATAATTTGGAGTAATCTGTAATATGTAATTTGTAGTTACATAATTTGGAGTAATATATTAATGCAGCATTTTGAAAGTATAACAATACAATGATTGAAAACAATCAACAAGATTACTATAAACACTAAAGCACACACATAAATAGGAATGACTTTACATTTACTGATAAATGAATAGAATCTGTGATATATATAGCAAGTCTCTAAATGACAAGGCACAAAATTTTAAATTTAATTAATATCAAACTCATTTCTGTAAAAAAACATATTTACAATGTATAATTTACTTATAATAATTATAAAAAATATAATAATGCATAAATAAATTTATGACACAGGTTTGTTTTGTACCGTGATAAAATAATAGACAGAGTGTGTAATTTTGTTTCTATATTTCTAACTCTTACAGTTGGAAAGTATTTACTATTAATATATCATGTGTTTAAATTAACATATTCACAACAAAATCTACTTATATTGAATGAGTAGCTTCTTATGATAACTTTTTACTGGCAAGAACCAATTCAACAATGACTTACAATTTAAAGAGGATTTTGAATCTTTATAAACATACACACTTCAAGTGGAAATCAAAACAAGGAACAATCAAGCTTAAATTCCCAATCACTACAAGTATCACTGCCCAAAACTTGAATCAAACCTTGCAGTTGCTAAACTTTTAGGCAGAGTGCAAATAATTCAGTTAGGTTTACTATAGCCTAGTGGCAGAACAATGCTCCTTCTATCATAAGGTTCTGGGTTTCATCCCACCTTCTGTTAGAGATGGATATTGTTCTTTTGCATGCATGTCTGTCAGAGTGATTGCTTGTTCAGTTTCCTCCCTTGCAACATAAAAATATGATCAATGAAAGTCCTCCCAGAAAGCAATTCAAACGATGGATGTTAAAATATCTTACAATGGCTTTCAATTATTAGGCTATATATTATGCGCTGTAAAAACAGTCCAGTTACATCTCAATAGAAAATATTCTGTCATATTAAAAAAGTACAGAAAGAATAGATGTTTTAAATACATAAATGTTCAATCAATAACTGAATAAATTACAGAACATGTACAGTGAAAGCACTTAAAAATAAAAATTATTCAAATTAGAATTGATAACCTTTTTAAAAAAAAGAAAAATTTATGCAAACATACATTTTCTATTTTCGTGAAACCAAGAACTTTCATTCCTTTTTCACCAGACTGGTAATCCATATTTGCTTTATCTTCTTCTGTGAAAGGAACTAAAGTTGTGCCATATTTGAATGCTAATAAAAAAAAGAAAGAAAAATATACCATATTATATATATATTATATACATGTAATTTTTATATTTATGTAATATATGAACAATTTTTTATTCAAACACAGATTTTGAATTATTTTTTAAATTTTTGATTGTACATATTTAAAATTAAATATATATAAATGCTTCAATCAACCAAAAGTTTAAATTTAAGATCAAATTAATTTAAACTTTGCTTATCATACAAATTTAAAACATGTTATTGTAGATGAAAAAACATTCAACAAATTACAATTTCATATTTTCAGATGAAAACACTATGCTGCCCTTATTTACTATCCATAATATTATAAATATTACAATAATATTATAAATATTACAATATTACAATTGTAAAAACTGGTATTATTAAACATGTTACTACTATCTTATTTAATTAATGAAGTCAGAAAACTGTAAAGCAAAATATTTTTCTTTTCAGTAAGTATTAAAAGGAATGCATTTTCTACAATTTCATTTTTTTACATTCATAAAATTAACTCATAATTTTATAAAAACATTTTATATACAATTTGTTTCATTACATTCAATTATAAATATTAGCCATAGTACACATAAGTTTTAATTGTTTATAAGTTTTATTTTTAACAATTATAAAAACAAGTATACATTAAGTATATTTCTAATACACTTTCTTACTGATTAGTATGTTTTATACACGAATGTTTAGGCTTTTTAGGAAGAAAAATAAATTTCTTCCCCTCTTCATTACTTTAACTTTTTAAAGGTCAACAGATTGATAGATTTAATCTGACTTTGACAGACTGTGTTAGAGATAAGCAATAACTAGTATATTTTTCAGATATATTTCATGAAAACAGTTCAAGAAATATATGAAAAGTTTAAAGCAATTAATATAAATTTCTCAATAAATAAGAAATTATGTATAAAAATAAGTTGAAAATTAGAGAATTTGAAGTACCTGGAACAATATTATCCTTCGAAACCTTTGTTTGGTATTCATCATTCATTAAATATGTAACATCTCTGTCAATTTTAGAATTTAATTTATGAGCATAAGCATTTTTCCATGTTTTTGGCTTGTGTTCATTTACCTGCAAAATTTTAAACAGCTTAAATAGAAATTCAAAACATATATATCCCTCATTTTATACAAAATACTACTAGTAAAGTATAGGAAGATTATTTGCTAAAAAAAGTACTAATTCTGCAATAATAATACTTTAATATAGGCACTAATAGGAATAGTGAGATTGGTTCCAATATCCAAGTTGGCATTCCAAGGCAATGCTTGCACTTTCTTCTTTTGATAATAAATGAGAGCTGGAAGTGCCTCACTGAAAAAAATAGAGAGGAATAGTTTTAAGACATAAAAGCTATAAATATTTAGAGAACAATTAAACAAAAAAATCAAGTAAAATATGAATTAATAAAACTACAAGAAAATTAGAGCTTAATTTACATTTCATTTTATTCTAAAACAATAAAATATGATTAGGAAAATAAAATTTATTTTTCTAATCACATTGTTTTACACCAATTTTATATTCTTTTACAAAAAGTAAATTGAGGTCTTATTATTAAGAATTCTTATGTGGATATATTTTTATAAAATTTTATAAATTTTTAATAATTAAAGTGGGAAAACAATTTAAAATTAAACATTTTTATTATTAGTTGATGAATGGAAATACAAGTGCCCATGTAATCAAAAATGTGCATAAAAAATAATAAATCAGCTTAATATCTAGAAAATATTTTGAGAAATAATAATGCTAAGTAAATAATTTACAATCAATGAAATAACTATATGTGAAACAAAATAAATACAGGTACTTCATATGGACATAATTTAACTTTGTACATGTTGTTCCAAAAAAAAAAAAAAAAAAAAAAAAAAAAAAAAAAAAAAAAAAAAGAGAGAATTAAATGTCACATGAATAAATTAATTATACAATTATGCATTTATTTTTGAAAAATTTAAAATGTATAAAAAATGTACAAGAATTATATATTTAAATTGTTAAGTAAAATAGTTTTGGAACAACATTTTTCATAGTACATTTGAATTACAAAATGCTTAATTTTTAATAAATCATTTAAAAAATGTAAATAAAAAATAAATTCAATTTATAAAAAGAAGCTTCTTAGCATTTAAATCTGAACATAATATATGATGATTTTTTAGGGGGGGGGGACATAGTTGCTTTATGTAATTTTGCTCAACATATTTCTATTCTTATTGTTCAAGTTTTTTACAATTCAATATTTTTAGAATCTTTTTCTGTTTTAATGAACTTAATACATTTTTTCCTTTAAAATTTTGTCATTACATTAAAAGTTTAAAACTTTACAATTAAATAAAGCAAGTCATTTTAGTGTGAATATAAAACATTTCCATGGAAGTAAACTCACAGTTATTCAAATATTACAGATAAAATTTGAAACATAGAAGTCTTAGAGAATGATAAAAAACTTAAATTAAATGATAAAAACAATAAATAAATAAAATAACAGAGTTTGCGGAAAAAACTTGTAAAATGAAGAAATGTCTGGAAAAAAAATTTAATAAAAATGAAAGAAAAATAGACATTTTCAATTATTGAAAGATACTTAAGAAAATCAATGAACAAATATTATTTCTTGAAAATATTATTAGATTGAACAAACAGAATTTATTCAAGATACAAGCACAGCAAAAGAAAGATTTACAGTATCATTAAAAATACAAAAGAACATTTTTAAGTTTTGTGATAAGGCATTAAAAGCAGCAAAATACACAGTAAGCAATTACTATATGTTTAGGCTCTTTTATAAATTTAATAAAGTAATTTCTGTTCTATATAAATCACTATTATTGTGGAATGGGTTGGAGTTTACGAAATTTTACTATGAATAGAAATATAAGTGAGAAGTAGGTATAAAAGGTTGATTCTCGCTCTGCATTGAATACAAAACTAATAATTGATAACTAATTAATGAATCAAATATTCAAACTGCATAAATTATAACTTAAATATATATATATTTAAGTTTTAATTTATGTTGGTTTTATACACTATATACCAGGGGTGGACAAGCATTTGGGATCCGGGGTCTACTCCACATTTAAAAAATCGAAAGCAGTCTACTAATGGCAGAGCTAAATTAATGTACATATTTATTTTCAGTAACAAGAAAAAATGGTAAAATATGTAATTTTTCTAAAAAAAAAAAAAAAAAAAAAAAGCTTAATATGTACAAAATTAAAATTTACTGACGAAAATAATCAAAGTATTCATATGCCAAAAACTGACCATCCTATTCACTTCGTTTAGTTGAAATTTGGCACTGTATATCTTCGATAAGTTTATCATATTGTGGCTGGTATGAGCTTATTGCAATGCATAAACACGAAATTAAATGTTCATCTGTTAAATGCGACCAATGTTTGATTTTTTTTCATGGTTGAAAAAGCAGATTTGCAAAGATATCTCGATCCAAAATATGATTTCAAATACAAAATCAATTTGTAAACGTTTCTTCAGAAATTAATTTCCAAAAACCAGCATCGCTGAATATGCTCTGGATTTCAGAAATTATCGCATCTTAATTTAATAATTTCTTCCTCGACCGTGACTGATGTGATATCTATTAAATGTCCTATTTTTTCAGATACTCCATCATGTTGACATTTTTATTAAATGAGCGGAAATATCATAAAATTGAGCATTTCTTTCAACCTAATTAAGGTAGCGAATCTTCTTTCACATTCTTCAAACAAAACAAGTTTTAAGCAAAATTTTTGAAATCTCAGTTTGGATTATGGATGCACTCTTCCTCCATGTTTTTCAATTCATGTTCTCTTAATTGAAATGCATACCTTTCTATAGTTTCTTTGAAAGTAAATCGCGCTGATCATGTCCGTTTTAGTTTTTAAATCATAATCCTTTGATCATAAATCTTTATATTGTAAATCTTTACACAGTTTATTTAGGGTTTTAAAGCGTAGACTGTAGTAAATTTTTATTTTAAATAATTCATTGATTCTATGTCATAACTCATAAATTAAAATGTTAATATCTAAGGTCATTATCGGGATGGTCGCGTGGACTACCTAAAATGTCTTTGTGGTCGATGTCTTGGCCACCCCAGCTATATACCAATAAGTATTTGGACACCTATGCAAATGACAATATCATCAGTCCTGAGGTACGTCATGGTCTCTGCTGGTATATATCATGTAGGAAACAGCATCGGTATTAGTGGCATGCAAGATGCTGAGCAGTTCAGAGCTGTCTGATATTGAGAAAGATATAATTATCGGGTATCACAAATGTGGCAGATTTTTAAGGAATATATCAAGCGATCTGAAGTATTCAAAATATACAGTAGCCTATGTGATTAAGAAAAAGAAATTGAGAGGTGATTGTCGAAATGAGCCCCGAATCAGCAGACCAATGAAATAGGGAGAGAGACCGACAAGTGCTGTGCAGAGAAATTTGGAAGAACCGCACCCAACCGATGGGGCCCTCATCTGCAAGAAGTTTAAGTACACATCCAAGAGTATTGTTTCAATAAATTCCATCCATAAGGAAGAACATCTGCTTGGTTTTCATGGTCGTATTGCTGCCCGTAAGTCTTTGATCATTAAGTCCAAACACGCTGTTCGGTTAATGTGGCGCAAAGCACATCGAAATTGGACCATAGATCAGTGGAAACAGGTTCTTTGGAGCATTGACTCAAAAATCATCCTTTACCATTCGGACGGCAGAGTCTGGGTTTGGTGTCTTCCAGGAGAACATCTCATGCCAACAGTGAAGTTCGGCGGAGTTGGAATTATGGACTGGGAGTGTTTCTTCAGGTATGTACAGGCACCCTTGGTCCCCATTCATGGTAAGCTCAACGCTAATGCCTACTGCAACATTCTGGATGACAATGTGCTTTCTACAATGTGGCAGTTTTACGGGTTGAACCTGTTACTCTCAGGACTACAATGCCAGTTGTCCTGTTTTGAGGCCAACCAAGGCTTGGTATGGTGTTAATGGAGTTCACCAAATGGGCTGGCCTGCCCAGAGCCCAGACCTGAACCCTATTTAGAGCCTCTGAGACGAGTTGCATCGCCAAATTAAGGGGTGCATTACCATCCAAAATCGGTAAAGGAACTTCTATGTCTACTCCAAGCTGAGTGGAAGACAATACCACTAGTTGTAATACATAGACTTGTGAAAAGTATGCCCTGGAGGGTTCACGCTGTAATTGCCTCTCGTGGAGGCTCTACTAACCACTGATTTTGAATAGAAATTTTCTTTTCTATCACAGGTGTCCATATACTTTTATGTATGTGTGTGTTGGCAAGAGGAGGAAACCGAGGACAAAAGTGTAAATATACACCTTCTAATCAAGAACATCCTCGGTTTGATTTCGCTTTTTTGTGCAGAAATTACATAATTTAAGCTTGAATTTTAAATTTCATTGAAATTTAAGAATGCTCTCAATTTGATTTTTTTTTATTTTACACTTAAATTATACATTTTTGTTTTTAATTGTCTTTTTTTTAATGAAATATAGTAATATCCTCAGTTTACATCTTTTATATTATATTTTTGTGTACTGTGTTAAAAATGTGTATCCTGTAAAATGTGAGGTTCGAAGAAATCAAAGTTGTAAAAATATATATATGTATATATATATATATATATATAATATACACTACTGGCCATTAAAATTGCTACACCAAAAAGGTGACATGCTACAGACGTGAAATTTATACAAAAGGAAGGTGCTGTGATATGCAAATGATAAGCTTTTCAGCACATTCAGACAAAGCAGGCGCCAGTAGCGACACCTACATTGTGTTTAAATGAGTAAATTGTTCAGCCGGTTCCTCATACAAAAATTGCATTTAACCCTTTCAGGTGCACTACCCTTTAAAATTGAGATATTAAGGAAAAATTTTATAGGCTGTCTATTTAGGCCATAAATAGTGTACAATAAAAAATTGGTAAAGATTGCACTTACCATTTCGATTTTGTGGGTGTTCCATCACATGGAACACTGCGCCGCAAGGGGCTATGAAAAGCGAGCATTGCAGTGAAACACACTAATGCACAAATCTTTCGTATATTAATAAAAAATCACTGTATTATGCCTGTGTAGCAGACTTAGCGTACCCCAGGGTGCACCATAAGGAGGACTGCTACTCTACGGCACAAGAAAAAAATGGGGGGGGGAATGAAAAAGTGATTTCTATGCTGTAAATAAAAACATACGTAAAGATTGGTTTACAAAAGAATAACTTCAATTAATTGGTAAGGAAAAATCTCTAGACAAATTGAAAGGGAGTTTTTTTCGCACAAGTCCCAAATATCTTTACTTTGACAATTTATCGGTGTAAAATCATGCAGCGACTTCTGCACAGTCTGTTTAGTTACCCAAGTAAGGTCTTGGCGCTGCATAGAGGGGCCTGGTTGGAATAAATCATCGTAATCATCTTCACTTGCAAGCGATACATCATAGCTATCAGATTGAGACTGTTCAAGTGGTATAAACATATTTCTCTGTATCACTATCTGCATTCTAAGATACACGACCAGAGAGCAATTTTTGAAGCATTTTTATTGCTTCAGAAAGATTAAGACTCTCCATGCCATTTATTAGCAATTAACAAATTTAAAAAATAAACTACAAATTAAATTTTATTTGCATAAAAAAGTATAAAAATGCCAATGGATACACGTTTCGGTCAACTCTTGTTCGCATTGACGGTGCTTTGAACAGTGCACGTTACATTTCTGGTGTGTTACGACCCGTGGCTCTACAATTTATTCGAGCCCTGCGAAACCCTACGTTTCAGCACGATAATGCCCGACCGCATGTTGCCAGTATTGTACGGACCTTCCTTGATACGGAACATGTTTGGCTGTTGCCCTGGCCAGCACGTTCTCCAGATCTTTCACCAAAAGAAAACGTCTGGTCAATGGTTGCCGAGCGACTGGCTTGTCACCAAACACCAGTCGCTACGGTTGATGAACTGTGGCATCGTGTTGAAGCTGCATGGGCATCTGTACCTGTACATGCAATCCAATCTCTGTTTGACTCAATGCCCAGGCGTATAACAGCTGTTATTACTTTTAGAGGTGGTTGTTCTGGGTACTGATTTCTCAGGATCTATTCAGCCAAATTTTTTGAAAATTTAATCACTTCTTATTTCTAGTATAATATATTTATCCTATAAATATCATTTTGTTATCTGCATTTCTTCATGGTGTAGCAATTTTAATGGCAGTAGTGTATATATATATAATATGTATGTATATCATTTTTATTATATATATATATATATATATATATATATATATATA
>JAPDSC010014213.1:0-14619 GCA_026290005.1 Latrodectus geometricus | reverse complement strand
TAGCAAATGCTAATACAAAGGCCAAGTAAGTGTATAATGTTAGTAAAATTTTATAAAATTATTTTTTAATGACTTATCAACATTCTATTTTATATACAGTTCGGTATGGATTTTTAATGGGAAATAATAAATAATTTAAAAAAATTCATAATATGTTTATTTAAAAAATGCATTACCTTTAAACAAATTACAATCGAATATAATTAGTTCATGAAACAAATGTGTTAAATTTTTGTATGTACATTAAAATTATAAAAGTAAAAAAAATTTGTTCAAACATAATTGAAAATTAGAAAACAATTTATTTTCAAATTTATTCTGAACTAAGAATAATAAATAATAAAAATTGTATTCTTTATTACAATTTTTCATAATGAGAATGCAATTTTTTTATTATATTATCAATATACTATAAAATGTAGGGAATTATTACAAATAAGAATGTTATGTCATTAAACTTATTGCTTAATAACACGATAAAACGTGATCATGCAAAATTGAATGTGTTAATAGTAGACAAATAATCCTGGACATTTATGATAGAAAATGTCAGCTGAAACTTTTATCTGCTTATCAACACACAGGAAATTGATATATAATACAAAGAATTTACAATAAAAATGCTATTGAAATTAAAAAAGATTATTTTATTAAAATTGGCAAATAAAAAGCAATTTTTATTGATGATTTGTCTTTTCAAAGCCTTACAATGACGTAAATCATGCAGTTGGAATTATGCTTCAACAAAGTACTTTAAGTTCTTTCTTTATAAAAATTTTAAATTTCCTAAATTTAATGGATGAGCATTTGAAGCTGAAATTCAAAGAGGTATTTTTTTAAAAACAATGACGAAAACAAGTTTTAAAAACAAAACTATTTGTTTTTGAAACTTGTTTTCTCATCATTTTAACTAATATTATAAATTATTAAACTGCATAGAAACACAAACGAATTGAGTATATATAAAAAAAACATATTTCATAATAATACCATCAACTTTAGTGTTATTGTAATTATTTAATGTTAATGTATTTAGTGTTAATGTATTTAATTATCTCCCATATATTAAATACAAGCATTTACTACAAAATTGCGCATACAAATAAATTTGTTCTGAAATCGAAATTCAAGAAGAACCAAATGATTTACAAAATTGTGTGATTAAAAACAAAATGCGAATATTATAATCAAAATTATTGGTACAACTAATTTTCTAAAATATTGAACAGCTCATTATAATCTACAAAATAAACCATACTAATACGTTTGGAAAAAGTAAACTATTTATTTATTTATTGTGCAAAAATATTATTTATTTTTTTTTTATTTCAATAATTTTTCTCATAAACATCAAATCCAAATATTTACAATAAAATCGTTAATGTAAACTAATGCATTCTATTTTAACTCCATCAATTTCTCATCATAATCTTTTATGATGTGAATTTAACTAACAGGATAATAAAAGAATTCAAAGTTTGACGGGTTAATAAAAATATTATTATAGTTAAATTTCCCCTCGATATTTTTAAAAAGCTTCAAAAATTTGGCATTTCACGCTTGAAAAGCTTCAAAAATGTCGAACAGAAATCAACATGTTCCAAATTTTGAATGAAACATCTTTCATAATGAATGTATGTTGAATATAATATGCAAAATACTGCTACGAAAAGAGTTTTATGTCAAACTAATACTTTAACGGTTCATATTTATCAAATACTCCCACAAATATGAAGTTTTGAAGTTACAAGGGATTATCTTAACTTATTACGAGCTTTGACAGGTAATTAGTAAAATGATGAGGCTCTTTCCGAAAAAAACTAATTGCGTAATCTAGATGTACATCACAAAAAGTTATAATTTTCTATTTTAATATTTAAAATTTTCATAAATAAAGTCTTGTCATTAACGGTGAAAAACAAGTAATTTAACTAGCAACTCCTAGCCTTCATCAAAGTATTCATGAAAACATGAATCTTAAAATTTTGATGCATTTCCTCAGAATGATGGAACGATTCTCTTCTTCCAGACTTCATGATAAGACAAAGAGATGAAAAATGAAAATTATGAAGATAAATTTATTTTGTAAATAATCATTAATATATAGAATAATTGATTAGTATCCTCAAGTTCATGTAATAACTTGTAAAAGGAAGTTTAATATGAACTGAAGTATCATGAAGATTTTGTTTAGATTTTTTTCACTGTTATTGAATATGATTAAATTTAAGTGAATAATTTAACTATTATAAAAATGTATTTTTATTTAAACTATTAAAAATTATTTATATTCATAAAATAAAGCCGTTATAAAATTTAAATTAAATATATTGAAAAAAATCTTTATATTTCAAATAAGAAAATGATTAGCACTGATCTTGAAATTTTGAACATGGTTTATAATTTAGATAAAAATTAATTTTTCTTACTCACAGTATTTGAGTAAATTTATATTAAGTAAGAAAAAAATATTACTAATTTATTGACAAATTTCTTAGAATATAATATATTAGGTTTTAAAAACAATGAAAAAACATGAAGGTCATAAATTGAGTATTAAAATTTCATACAAATAAAATCTGGAAGAATGCAATACCTATCAGAATGATGACATATACCCAGAGTTTGATCTCAAATCTTTTTAAATGCAAAACGAAATTCTAAATTTTGTCAGGAACTAAAATAACTGAGCTTAAATATTTATTCAAACAGTTTATGTATCAATGTTCAGTGAAATTCATTTTGGAATCACAGAATGGAGAATTCAAAATGGTCAAGACTTGGTCAATGAAATGGTCAAGAAATGGTCAATGGTCAATTCCACTTACAAATGGAATTGTGGAAAATCGCATTAACAACTTGAGAATAACTGGATATGTTCATTTTCTCCGGGATATATTATGTATCAGTTTGTCTTCTGGAATTTTGAAATTATTCTGTTATCTGAGAAAGTATTGAACAACGAGAAATTACATTTTTATTTTCTGTATGAATATCTGTTGAAGGTTCGAGCTTTTGGAGGTTTTCTCCTTTGTGATTCTTGAATAGGGTTTATTATCTGTAGAAACGATGTTATTATCTGTTTTGGGAAGGTAATTTGTGATTTGAGTATTAAAATGCTTGACATATTCCATAACAGCTCCAATGTGTCAGATATACTTTTTTTTGTTTCATTTGCATATTTATGCCAAGCATTTATGAAACGATTTCTCAGATGATAATGTCTTTGTTTTATATCACAATAATTATTCTATTCTTTTATTGTTAACAGATGATGTCCGATATTAAAATAGTTATTTTTAATGTGCTTAGTTTAAACCATATTAATCAGAGCACTCTATAGCACATTAACAAAATTACTTTAATTACTTTATGAAAAATAGTGATTCCTCATTCATAAATGCTTAAAACTTGGTATTTATTGAAGGTCTTGAGACTAAAAAGTGTGATACATGTTATTTTGTAGTCAATCATAGTAATAAATTTTTATTTTACCTGCAAGCATTATGTGATTCTGATACACTTTACATTCCTCAATTGAATCATTGAATTAAGTGATTACTTTAGAAAATGTATAGTTGATTCCCATAAAAATCAAATTGAAAGTAATTTTACGCATTCCTACTTATTAATCATAATGGAAACTATTTTTGATAAAAAATAAGGAAATTTTATTCCTTAATGAAGTTTATTTAAATCAACTTATAAATTATTCACTGATCTAATCAATATTTTTTTCATGAATAATTAATGCATTATTTCAGTCAAAAACGTATTTTTATCCTATATGCATGTTTATTCATATAGATGTATTAATAAACACATTAATTTCCAATAGTTCAGATTTTTTATGAATGAGTTGGATATAGTTTTAATAAATGCATATTTATTTGAAACTAACTATGGTTAAATTATAGAATGCAGTAATTCTTTTCTACAATGTAATAAGTTTAGTAAGAAATTTGTAAAAGCATTTAATGTATAATATATGGGCTAACTGTTTTCATAGCTCTACATAAATCGTTGTACACTGAGATTTGTCTTCATACACTCATAAAAAGACATTAATTTTACTTCATTCATAAAAAAGATATAAAAGCATGTAACATGTTTAATTCTTAAAAAATATTAAAATAGCTTTAAAATCAAAAGATGCGGTGAAAATGTGCTTTAGGTCCCCTCCTTGGCGCGTTTTCAAAAACACCGATGCCATGGTGGAAATTCTACCGCTATTTCAAAGCAAAATTTAATTAGCTACCAATGAAAAGGCTAAAACAAACGAGTAATTATTGAGCATGCGCGATAAAACGCTTCAAATTCGTGAGTTGGTGAAGTAGGGGACCTAAAGCGCAGATTAACCAAAGATGCTAATGCACTATAATGTATTGTGCAATTTAATATTTATACAAATGGCAAAGTAACACTAACACCAATTAGAATTTATTTCCTTTTACCAATTATTAAGGATTAAACATAGAAACAGTCTTTTATTATGTTTTAAATTCAGTGTATATTGAATGATTTTATACTTATTTCACAGACTTCTAAAAATATGAAAAGTGTTTTAGGTTGTGATGAAATCCATTTTTACCAAATATTAAATGTAAATGTGTAGTTGTCATCTTGTACCAAATAGGCTGGTAAAATGGTGTGTGTTGCTCCAGTTTTCCAACTGAACCATAATTTGGTGTAGAGTTACACGTCCTCAGTTTACATATGCCATAGGTTACCCATTTATAGTGTAGGCAACCATTCAGAACCCATTTATTCAGAGAAAGGACAAAGGCAGGAGAGAGAAATGTACATCCATGTCCTAACCGGGATTCAAAACCAGGACCTCCAAATCCACAGTCACGCACGCTGATCACTAGCAAGTTTGGCCGGCAATAAATGTAAATAAAAGACCTGAAAGAATGTGGAAATTCTTTTATGATGTTGTGTTAATAAGTGAGACAGATTTTCAACAATTTATGATATTTTAGTTTTTTAAGAACCTGTTACATTTAATGTATTCAGCTCCATTTCAACGTATCAAGCTAATAGCTGAAAAACACAATTTTCTACACATTTCAAATGGAATTTCATTAAATATTTTATTCAAATATGCCCAAAAACAAATTGAATTTCACATTTTTGAGAAAATGTTTCAGAATTTATGTTTAAATTCAGAGAATCTTTGAGAATTATGTTAGATTTATTTCAAAATATGTAATATAGATGAACCGTTATGGCTTAAAACAAGCAGGTGTTTTGTTGTTAAATAAATAAAGTAATATGGACTCTTATAATACAATTTTTAACTTGAATGTTAAAAATAATTCATATTATATTTAGTATCAAATATGAATTTATAATATTATATAACTTACTTTTTAGTAATAAATAATTCTTAGTTCCGAAATTAAATTTTGAAATATTAAATTTGTCTCATAAATACTGTTTTATCATTTATAATAAATAAAATTATTACAAATAAAAACTAAACACATATTTAATATCATATAGTTTAAAAATGATACTATTTTAACATAATTAAGTATACTTTAGCAAATATTTATAAAATATAAATCTAGAAAATTATAATTTATTTCATTGTTTAAATAATGTTTCAACTTATTAAATTATCTCATTAATAATACATAACAGAGCCTTTTGTTAATTTAGTTTAGTATTAATTAATATTAATAATGTCATAAAATAAAATACGTTAATTTAATCTAAACAACAGAAGGTAATTTTAGATAAAAAAACATTCACTGAAAATAATGTTATATAAATATGTTTGTAAAACATGAATACGATATTTGTATGCATAAATCTCTGTTTGTCTTTAAAAAAGACAATTTAATTGGTATCAAATAATGTTTTGCATTAACTGAAAAATTCCTTCATTTATGTGCAAAGAAAAAAATCCTTTATCTACAATTTTTATAGACGAAAGTGAATATCATTACGTATTACGTTAGAATTAATCTAACAGAATAATCAAAATGACTTAAATAATAAAACTAACTTAAATAGTTTTTCATTTATGTTTGAATAAAATACTGAATTATGTTATCTCGACATTAATATTCAAAATAAAAACGTGTAAAACACAATATTTTGAATATGGGAAATGTTAATTTTTATATCCTATGAGAATTAAATAATGAATGATATTTCATTTTAACTAAAAAATTTCCTTAAATTCATTAATATGAAAATATTTCTATTTTATAAAAATGATAAATATAACATGAAATTATAATATAAGTTCTATAAAAATTTTTTGCTCTACATTTTTAATTTAAAATCTTATTATCCAAATTTGTTAATTTTTTCCTATTCATTAAATTATCTATTTTGAAAATACGAATTGTTGAAAAATCAATGTAAAGATGGTCAGTCTAGTAGTTCATACGTTTAAACCCCATGCCTTTCATAGATATGAGTAACAGTTTGGATTTGAAATTAAACAAAAATTTTTGTACAATTAACTCTACTCAGTAAACAAAACTCTTGAGGGTGATTTCTTCACATATTTGATTATTTCCATCATACATTCTCTAAGAAAATTAAATATTCATTCCTTGTATTTCATTTTCAAAATATAATATCAAAATAATAAAATATATATCATATTAGAATAAATAATGTGTTAAATAGATTTTATGTTTTATACAAAGTTTTACATTATACTTTTATATATTTATTTTATTTTTATATAAGTATACTATACATTAAATTAAATACACTTAATTACCATTATCGGGTGTAACTAATTAGGTACACCCAATTAAATAATAGAATAAAAGTTCTAAATATATTTTAATTCATTGATTTACATTATACATTTCCTGATGTTATGTCATTTAATCATAAGCATTTATAGTTTTTAATACATTCACTAACTAATTGCATGAGAAATTCGATTAATATTTAATTTAATTTAATTTACTTAAATTTTAAATTTAAACCTACATCAGAAATTAGGATACACGAGTACATTATATAATACAATGACCCTAAAAACATATTTTTTAATTTATGCCTAACTTGGAACCCTTAATGGAACTTGGAAGCATAAATAAAAAATATAAATTAAATTTCTATTTTTAAGTTTTTAGTTTTTTTATTTTTAATTTACATGTTCAGTTTCTGTAAATTCTTATAAAACAATTAATTCCGTAAAATATAAAACCAGACCAAAATATCTACTTACATTACTATGTGATCTCAGTAACAGTTAAATGAATTCTTAGGGCATAATTTAACAGGAACGTTATAATGGACGGTTATTTTGAATTTTATAAAATTTAGTTATGACATAAAGCTAAACAAACAATTTTTGGTAACTTTAAAAGAGGAATAGTTTAATTTTAATTTATTGAGTAATTTTAACTAATTTTTGTGAGATCCAATCAATTTTCAAGATTTGATCAATTTGCAAGACCAAAAACCAAAAAGAAGATTGCGTGTGTATGTATATATATACATAAATAATACTGTAAATAATAAATTTATTATTTAAAAAATTACACACTTGAATTGCAGAAAAATAATTTCTCGTGAAACATTATGTTTAACATTTGATTTTTTTTTTTTTTTTTTTTTTTTTTTTTGTGTAAAACCTTATATTTATCAATTACTCTTACACAACGAATTATTTTTCAGTCACTGGATAACGAACATGATACGTAAATTTCTGTTTTAATATATGCAATATCTGAGCAGTTGCATTTAAGTGTATTCTTTATTTTAAGTTAATCATAAAAAAATATCAGTATAAACAGTACAAAATAATGTAAAGTAAAAATTAAGAAAACTGAAGAAATAAACAAACATTTTATGGACAAGAATTCTTAACCCTCTGTCTTAGACATTCTTAGCCTTTTTTACAATATATTATACTTTCCCAATCACATGCACATTCAGTTACAAAAAGTATTTAGAATTTTTAAATAACAGAAAAATATTTGATCAATTAATTGTTATTACATCTTCATGAATATATCATAAAATAAAGAATATAAATCTATGTTATGCTGTATTATTTAATTTTGTGATGTATTTTTAGCTTTTGCAATATCATCATATACTTCAAATCTTAACTAATTATTTTATATTGTGATTGTGATATATTTTAAATAATTCATTTCATTAATATATATTGTTATCCTTCTAATAATTATTTATTTTGAAAGATATAATTTTTATTTTAAGAAGTAGTTTATATAAAAATATTTCTTTTCGTCTATTCAAGAAACTAATTCAAAGTTGCATTCTTACATTTATGTATCATATAAAATAATTAATAGTAATGTTTAGAGACAATTGGTAGATTCCATAAAATAGGCATTGAATAAATTTTAATATTATGGGTGTTAATAGCACTTATAACAAGAGTGAGAAAAATTTATCTGAAAATTAATACAGCTTCATCTATTTAAACTACAAGTAATATTACATTTATTATTCTATTAAATCTAATCTTTTGAAGAATTAGAATAGAATTAAACTCTCTGTCAACAATTAATAGAAATGAAGTTGTGAATTAAGCTATTCAGAAGTGTCACCTCTTTGGGAATAAAGCCTCATAATTCCATTGTTTAGTTCGTAATTTCCGAAAAGCAACTTCAGGTTTCTTTTTTTCTCCCACGTCCAATCAGACGCTTCTTATTGTTCTCTAAATACTATGAAAGAGGTGGCTTAGTCATTATGAACTTACTAAGCTAACAATTCCCGTAAACTTTTAAAAATCTTTGTAATTCCTAGAGGGCTACCTTAAAATGCTTCAAAGATAAAAGACTTCACTTGTGTACAAATGCTTGAATGTACCCGAGTCATTTCTCACATTTAAAATGTGCATTGCACTAAGCTATCATTGTTTGCCGAGCCTTCCAGCTAAAGGAATGCGACTACTGTTATTCTAGGTAAATATCATCTTAGTAATTTATGTTATTTTGTTGTTTAATGAGTTTTCATTCTTTTAAATGAGTGAATTTCTTCTTTATTTCTCATCTTTGGATGAAGATTCGTCATTTTCTAACATAAATGTATTTATTTAGAGAGAAGATACTTTTTCTAATGTAAGATATTTCACACTATAACTGAAAGTTAGTATTTCCAAATGTTATAAAATTGACTTGTTATAAAAAATGTGATTCTTTAAATAATATTTTAAGAAATTGACTAGGTTTTTATACATAATATATTTTTGTCCAAACGAAAAATTGTAATATAAAAAAATCAATGTACATTTTAAAAAATGAGGTATTTAAGTAATTATATTATATTTTCTTAATCGCAAAATAATATGAATAATTTGCTTTAAATATATTAATTTTGTTTTTACTTCACTTAAAATCATTTTATTGGCTTAAATTTGATAATAACTAGTCACACATATGTGAAGCTTTCAATTTAAGTTTTATTATTCATTCAATTAAAACTATTCAAATGTACAAAAAAGTTTAAAATACCCTTTTTCTTTAAATTAATCATGTAACATAAATTTTAAAAACTTTCTTCATTATTAGAACTATCTGATGGATATAAATGAAATTATATCCATCAGATAGTTCTGAGCAACTTTAAATGGGAAGTACATTTAAAGTTGCAAATGTGTACATTTTATGGATCAAAGAATATTACAGTGTTAAGCAATTCAAATATTTGTCATTGAAACTACAGCATTTTCTATCAAGTCTGAAAGTAAAAAAAAAATTGAGTTCTACCTTGTCCATGGATGTTAGTAGAGGTTCAGAATCCACTTTAAACTGTAGAGGACCTTCAGTTTAATTAACACTCGTGTGCAAAAAATGAACATTGAGGGACAAACAAAACGCCTAACTGGTTTTAATGTATAAAAATATAAGAATTCTTTATGGAAAATCTGTTTGTGCAAAATAATTATCAAATTAACTTATTCAGAATTTAATAATTCATGATGTTAACGTACACGAGGTGGATACTCGTAGAGAGGTAGGGAAGTCATTTAAATTATTTGTTCCAATTATCTTGTTAATGATTCAAAACTACTTTATTAATTAATTAAAATGATTCATGGTAGATCAATATTAGAAAAATGGTTTCAACTCGAAAAGTATACGGAGGACATTAAAATGTTTTAAAAAATCTTTAGAGAAAGTTTGGTTATTAGCTATGAGAAGTCAAATAACAAACTAAAATTTTATAATAATTGTCATTTAGATCCCACTAGTTCTTGAAAGTTGGTGTCTACAATTAAGAACAATAACTCTAATTTGAAAATACCATTATAAATTATTTTTTCTAAGAATAAGGGGTTTATATAATTTGGTAATCATTTAACAATCTATGCTGTTGTTGCACATTATAGAGATTAGTGGAGCTAAATCAAGTCCATGAAACTGTGCACCCTAAACAAGTCCAAAACTAAAAGTGGATTGTGAGTAAGGTCCTGTCTGGGGAAATCCAGATAAGCAAGAATGTATTCAGGAGAAGCCGCCTTCTTAAAACACTTGGCGCAGTCTTCAAAGTGCTTAGATCCCTCAGAGAGCTTCATTGTCTTAAGATATCTACTGAGAAAGAGAGTAAATGCAATTTGATCTTGTCTAGTGCATACAAGAGCCAGAAATCAATTGGGTGACTGCTCCTATACCAGGGATGATCGGGAAGGGCAAGCCATATGGTTTAAATTGTCTCATAGCTCTGAAAAATTTCCAAGTAGGTAAGAGCGGGCTCAATGGCGTCACCAGCAACCGTCTTGGACAAGGTGTCAACTATTTCATTACCCTCGATGTCAACATGAAAGGGAATCCCCTGAAGGTGGATCTGATAGGACAGGGAAAAGTATTTGAAGTTTTTAAGTATATTTACTCCCACACTATCCCTCATTCAATGCCAGTTAGCCAAGTGTTGGATGAGATTCTACTGATCTACTTGACTTCTGTCAAAAGCCTGATGTTATAATTATATGTGACAGGCTTGAGCACTTCTAATCTCTCATTGATCACGATGAGTTTGCTATGAGAAGCAGAACAGAAATTGGGATTCCATCTCTTCATATTTATTTCATGTTCCTGAGCTTTCATATATGTACCACTGTCTGTTGCAGTCCAAAGAAGTCCTCGCACCAGTTTCAGGCAAATGGCCTGGTTTGAAAAATAGCTTACAGTCTCCAAAAACCTTAAAGACTTTTAACAGTCTATAAAAATTATAATATTATTACATTATTTTTATGAGCTGTTTATAATTTTTTAATACATATCCTTAAATTTTTTTTCAATCTATTTTTAAAGTAGATTACCTAAAAGAATGCTTTTTTTATTCTAACCAAGCAACGAAACATTTATAATTTAATGTATCTTAATAATAGATTTTTTACTCATAAAATAAATATTTAAAAATTATAAGATAGTTGTAAGCATTTACGTTCTTAAGATAAGATTACTCAAGTTAAAAGCGCACTTTTTTAGAAAATGCTACAAAGTAAATATGCTTGTACTTATTTTAAGTGTAAACCTTACTCTCTAACTTTAATAAAACTGTCTATTTCCTTAACTCAAATTAAGTCTTTTAAGTACCAGTTTTTGATTACAAAACTCAGATGCTGGTTATTAATATTCTCATAAAAATTTGTAGAAGTTATAGTATATATTATCATATTTATTCGTAAAATATGTAGAAATTAATATATTTTATGAGTGCTCATTTTTAAGAAAAAAAAGATATTTATATAAAATTAAATGGCTTACTTTTATGTATTTTTGTAAAGAAAGTTTTTAGATACTAAGGAAAAGGAAACAATATTATTATAAAATGAATGTTAAACTTTAAACGTAATTCATTTTTAAACATTTATTAATTGTTGTAATTTTGAAATTCCTCGAAGAATCTAAGTAAAAAGATTTTATGACTTGTATGTATTTTCCTCATTTATTATAATTACAAAATATTATATAATTAACATAGCAGACATTATTAAGTTTATGAAATAGTTGATTATTTTGTAAATACATTTCACAAACTTAAATAATTCATACGTATAATAATGTTATAAAATTAATTTTTCTTCTGTTCTAGCCAATTAATTTTATTATATTTTTATGTTATAAATATATTGCAGTTATTTGTGTTATAAAAATTAAAGGATTAAATATTTTTGAAGAGAAAATTAATATCGTAATAAAAATTTGAGAATATAAATTAGGTAGGTGATTTTAACTTTAAAGTACATTAAATTCAAAAGTTTTGATTAATAAAAAAAAAAACTATATTTTTTAAAGGAAAAAGATTATTTGCATAAAAATCAAATTTACTTCACTTTCGGATAAAATAAATAAATGTGTCTCATAAATCTAATTTATATTTGGTTGAAAACAAAGACATTTGTATTCCTTTCCTTATTTGAACAAGGCATTCTCTTTAAAAGAAACTTATTTCTAGTTATAAATATTATGGAAAAGTATACGTTAAATAAACAAACTACATTTTTTATGAATAAATTATTATTCAAAAAGTTTTTACATATAAAAATAAACCATTCGTAGTTAGCTTTTGAGGATTTTGAACGGAATGCATAAATTCTGCTCAATGTTTAAGGAAAAGCTTTTATATATTGCTGAATACAAAACTCCATATAAAATAATTGGCGATATTTTATTGACTTGTAAAGAATAAAATTTACTGTGAAAGTGAGATTTGAATATTTGACTGAGCTAGATATTTCCTTTCAAATTCATTTTTTCCAACAGAAATTTAGTGCCAACAATATTTTTCATTTAAAAGTGCATACCTTGTGAAATAAATATGCTTTACGTTATTTTTGTTATTTCTAAAGCTACTGATGTAAATCTATATCTAATGTTAATTTTTTTCTGCAAAAATATTTACTTTTATTATAAGTATAGATTACTATTATTATAAGTATAGACATTAAGTAATTTAATTTGAGGAAATAATTAGAATTACTGTCATTACACTAGCCGCTTGGAATAGTTTGAAACAAGCATTAAGTCACATTAATGATTTTACAATATTTTTGCTCAAAAAAACTTATATATTTATTACTGTAAATTAGCTTGTTAAATTCACTTGCAAATTTAAGGAATTCTGAAATATTTTAACAGTACCATAAAAAGAGTTTAATTGTTTTAATACAATTTTACTGTAATGTCTTATGTGTGTAATTGTAAGGTACAGCAGGTTGTCTCGCTTATTTCAATTTAAATTGATTTTTTCAGATCCTTTACAGTAAAATACGAAAAAAAGATTTCACCTAAATAATATATGATAATATTGATAAAGTGTCTCTAGTTATGGATATTTCCAAATTTTAGAAATGAAATATAGTTTTGGGAACTTAATATTAAAATATAATAACTAACTAATTGTGATTAGTGATAAAAACAACAAATTAAATGTATAAACTGCATAAAAAATTATGAAAATACATGTTTTTAAAGAACATACATAATACCAAATGTCTATTATTTAAAATACAGTGAAAATATAAATGGTTAAATTTATATTCAAATCACTAAACATCTGCAGAAATGCATTACAATGAATAATTTTTGCATTGTTACACATAAGGGAAAATCCATAAAAATGCAGAAATCATGGATTTGCAAAAGAACAATTATTTTTACTTTGGCTCAGTGGTAAAACTTTTTCAAATTTCGTTTTAAAAAAGGATGAATTGTGAAAAATTATAACCATAAGATTGATTTAAATCCATAACTTCGCTTATTATCTGGAGATATAAGCCTTGGTAAAGTGAAAATAAACTTTACAGAAACTGTTGGAGTAGAACGAATACCATTTTATGCAAATGGAGCCAGCTCCATGATACACTGACTGTAGACGAATAAAACACTGTGCCTTTATTATTGATGAAAACCGATATATTTTTTTGAAAGTTTTCAAGGCAGAGCAGGTAACTTAACTCCAAAAGCCAATTACCAAATGTTACCAAAAGAATTTCTTTTGGTAACAGAATAAAAAATTACAAATTATCCATTTTGAAATAGCTTCACACGGCCAGTCGCAATATAAATAAGTATATGATAGGCTTTCCTTGCAATATTTGATTAAAAAGAGGAGACTATGATGGGACAGCAAAGAGTTGGAAATCAAGTATTGCTTATAATTTTTGATAAAGTTTAAAGAGAGAAATTAGATTTGATTTGATATAGAGTGAAATGAATATTTTATAAAATCTTTACTTCTATCGGAAAATATTATATTATAGATGCGATTAATGATAGTATGTACTAGAATAAGAAAATGTCGACTTAAGTAACTGCATATGATTTAAAGTTACTAGTTCGAAGTCACAAAATTATACATTTGTGATAGTAAGTTTCATATCACTCGTTAGAATTAACAATTAGTTCCATTTTATTCCATCATTATACTTAGCAAGAAGGTGTGTGGATAACTCATCTAAAACTTGAGCAACACAACACATGAGTAATCCGCATTCTGGCTAAATCTAAATCCAACTGATCCTGTTAGGGACATGTTCTGACTACATATTGTGTTCAAGACAGTAGCTCTATCTTGATCTCGAACTTCCATTTATGGTCTGATATTTTTGAGATTTGCATGCGACACACCAAACTCTTCAGGAAGGACAGCTATACAAGAATA
>JAPDSC010014185.1:7530-21746 GCA_026290005.1 Latrodectus geometricus | reverse complement strand
TCTCCACATACCGCCATAACACTGATGATTTGAGACAAGCATTCAATCCATGTGCAGGTGTTGAACGCGGTATGACTGGTAGATTTTGTTGAAAATCACCAGCTAGTGAAATGAGTGCACCATCAAAGACCCGTTCCTTTCCTCTCAAATCTTTTAATGTGCGATTGAGTGCTTCCAATGATTTCTTGTGTGTCATGGCTCATTCATTCCACACTATAAACTGACATGATCTTAGTATTTTTCACATAGCAGAATATTTGCTAATATTACACGTCGGAGTTTGAGTTACCAGCATATTTAATCGCAATTTCAATGGTGAATGTGCTATTAGATCGCCGTCCAAAAGTGTTGCTGCAATACCAAATGATGCAATTGCAAGTGCAATATTATTTTGTGATCTTATAAATGTCAGAATAATTGAAATAAGAAAAGTTTTGCCAGTGCCTTCAGATGCATCTAAGAAATATAAACCACAAGTCTTGTTAGATACTGCATTTATAATTGTGTCATATGCTGTTCGTTGTTCTAATACCAATATCGGCAGATTAATTACAACAAATGTTTGTAATTCATTAACATCGAAGTGTGTTTCTCATTGTATATCATGATCGAAAATGTCATTACCAGATCTATTTAGAGCAATCATTCTCAATTCTTTCAGTGATTTGTTGTCAAACATACATCCTCAATTAAAACCAATTCTTCATTGTATATATTTGATGTAAATTGAATGTTGGGATTAGCATTTATTCTAGCATGTGATGTAAAATGTCTTCACTCATATAGTCTTTATATTTTTCCCAAAAATCCTTTGGATTAGCCGAAAAACATGTAGTTAGTATGATGGAAAATAGTGTACGTATCTGCTTAGGTTGAGTTGTATCAGAAGCATCAGTGAGTGAAATATCCCAATGAGCATCATTTCCTAAGAGACTTAATTTCTGGTAAGCCTCACGAAATGTAGCACACACATGGCGATTGATTGTTTTTAATTCTTGGAAAGATATTGGTCCACAAACATTGATTAATAATGATCTTAAGTAAAAGTATCTGCGTTATTTGGATGTACCGTGTACAGACGACCCAATTTACCAATGGAATATAAATTTAGGTGTCCTTGTATTTCTCTAACTTATTTACGCAGCTGAAATTTTTTTGTGGATATATTCCATGTAAAATAAGTTGGTATTTTAGAGTACAGTCGTGTCCTTGAAATATGCTACATAATATGAAAAATTCAGTTAATGTTATTGGCGTTGGTGACATTGGTCTTCCACTTACATTTATTGATGTAAAATATACATGCTGTCCATTTTCAAGATGTACTGCTAAATACACAACCTTTGGATATCACTCATGAATGAAAAATGATAAAATACGCCATTACAGCCTCATTGCTACTTATGTAGAGTCCCAATTGATATTGGGTGTCTTCATCATTATATGCAGTTGTATTTTCCACTCCAAAAATGCTATATAGTTTCCTTTGTTCATATATTTTCAAATATATTTTATAGCATTCACTGAATTGCCGTACTCAACATTTATGTTTGCGTTATAAGTTTTTAGTAGTAATGGAGAATACGGTACTGCCCAACAATTATTAAACATCAATAGCATTGTTGACTACTTTTAGTTTAATGGATTTTCCACCACCTTCGGTAGACCATCGTCGATAGAGTAGATATCCATCATTGCCTGTAATAGTTTCAGCTAGTAAGTCTCTAGGATACCGTTCTGTGCACTTTTGATCTGAGATGCATGGTGAATTATTATTTAGTGAGCCAATTGGACCATGAATTATATTTTTTGAGACAATATCGTGCAAGTCTTTATCAATTTCGATGTCTGATATTTTTGCAGAGATAATTTCATCAATTCTTTTTGGTGCTATCTTTTCCATCATCCATTTTAAAGTATTCGCATGTAGTAAATCCCTTTTTTTACCATTCAATGAAATACACCCAACAGCGTCTCTCCAAATACATGGTGTTTGACAGTAAAATCTATGAAAAAAAATTTTTTTTAAATACACGTCAGAAATAAAACGATCTGACGGTGATTGTCCAGTTAATAAAAGAGGTCTTCTTTATTTCATTCCATGCTGGTTTGCATGCAAATGTGATGAAAAAAATCTGGACGACCATGTGCACGAACAAACGTTATTGCATCTTGTGCATATTCATGCATGTGTCTTAGGCTGCCTGTAAATGTGGATGGTTAAATGACCATTTTTCCTAATTCACTGAGATTGTTATCATTTACAACTGCATCACGTAAATGGAAGTACACTTTAGAAAGCAAATTTGACTTGATTTAGTCGTATGTAGAGGAATGTTTCATTCTCTATTTTTACATTCATGTCAAAAATGTATTGACGAAATAATTGTCTTCATTTCAATGTATGATTATCAGCATTCTCACATGAATCATCGTTCGATATGATTCATAATTCATAGCACTGACCTTTTTGTTAATGTCCTTATTAGTTGTAGGATTTCTCATATTTATATTAAAATGATATCCACCCTCTCCTTGCCAAAATAGAATGGGATATTGTAATTCATCATATGAACGATGCGTTTCTGATGCTTGGACGTCACCATTTCTACGATGAAGAATTATATCACGAGAATTAAATTCTTCATCCACTATGATAATTACCACGTCATCGATTGTTGATGCTTTGAATTGTCTTCGATGTTGATCAATAGGTGTTTTATCTACCTTTATTATTACTTTGTAATCGTTAGAAGCATTTGTTCAATAGTGGTTTTAAGTAGTTTAATTAATTCATTATGTTGTTCAAACAAATTTTGCAATTCAGCGACAATCTCTCTTTTAGTACTCATATTTAGATGACACCGTCTGTTGATTTGTTCATCAGTATTTCCCATAAAATATATCTGAAGATATTTGTGATCAGCATTTGGCAAAGTTAGTAAGGATCCAGCATGGTGATAAATTTGCCCTTGTACTTTAAATGTTAGCATATAATTTGGGCTAACGATATTCGTTGCTCCGAACGATATCATTGGGAAGCATGAATTGTACTTGCATATATATTTTTCAAAAATTTTTTGATTGACTTGTTTCACCTAATGCTAAAGTTAATAATGGTTCAGGTGGTGAACCTAAATTTGGTAACTTTATTTTTCCACCTGGTGTACACATATCTGGTGCTTCATTTTTAAATTTTTGAGCACAAGAATACGTACACTTTGTATCCATTTTTCCAATAATTACACGTGGATGAAGACTGTAATTGTAAAGGAGATTGTAACTAAAAACCACATAAATTCAAATCAGTATGTATCGTTCGTCTTGTTTGTGTCCTGCGATTTCGATCTCTTTGCTTCCTTGCTTGTCTATATTCACTCGTTTCTATTGATCGAGAAAAAGCAGTGTGGCCACGATTTCTTTCTTGCCTAGTTTTACTCTGCTCACTTGTTTCTGAAGCTCGTTCTTCTCTTCTCCTTTTTGCTTGATTTCAAAATCGACTAATAAAACTTCGCTTTGGTGGATAATTCTAGGGTAATATAAAAACCCACAATTATCAACCAAAGCGATAATTATAAATTGTGGTATAAATTGTGACATAAATTGTGTGGTTGGAATATAAAACGTATTTTCAATTATTTTTTTCAGATAAAATCAATAATATTTTTATTTACTCACGTATTAATAATTGCATAATTTTTTTGACTGAGTTTTTGTATTTATTAGAATTTGTTGGAGAAAAATTGAACGTTAAGCGCTTTAATATTGTTTGTTTGTAATTTAAATTAATTTGTTGAAATCTTAAAGAAAACAGAATTTGTGTATTTAAAATATTTTAAATTTGAATAAAATTTGTAATATTCAAATAATAATTGAAAAAATATAAAAAGAACGATTCAATATTTTACTTACCTTGCGATTTATATTTTTATTACAACTGTTATTATGGGTATGTTATTTTTTACAGTTTAATTTGTTTATAAAAGTAAATTCTATGAGTAAATTTCATGGGTAAAAATTTAATTTTTCAATTTATACATGGTTACACTTTTAACAAATATTACTAGTTAAATATTATTTTGATATTTTTGGAATATTTGTTCGGGAGCACATAGAACACCAACTCTTATTATAGAAAAAATTTCAAAAACCTTCCTAGGCATATACGAAATAATTTCCCAAATTTTCACGGCAATTGGATGTATGGTTTTTGAATCTATCGAGTACAGACAGACATACATTCATTTATATATTAGGTTGGGGAAAAAGAAATTCATTATTTTTACGTGAACTTTTTGTAACTTCTTTCAGATTCGCTTTGTAAAAAGGTTTAAAACAGTTTTCATGTAGATTTTTAGGTCTTGTGCGAACCTACGACTGCTGACATGCTGTCAAGTTTGATAATTTTTGATATTTTATAGACATTCTCGACGATGTTGTATCCATGCGAGGTGCATCTTTAGCATCCAAATACTCAAACGGAATCGATGAAACCAAAAATTGTCCGTAACTGGTTGTTACAGTCATATATAGGACGATAAACACCTTTCACAATTTTAGCCATCTGGTTAGCATTTTCGCCATTATAAAAGTAAAACTAAAATGTATCGAATTTTTTGTTTGTTGTCTTCTATTTTTAAAACCTTGTACTCATAACTGAATTAATCAAACAAAAAACTGCAAGAGAATATTTTAGTGCCAAATGTCACCTTTCCAATGAGCATAAATTTGAAATTGTTTGATAGATACCTCACGAGATAGCGATCACTACAGACGTCTACCAAAAAAATAATGGATAACTTTTTCCCCAAACTAATATATATAGATATGTCCCTTTATGAATTCAATGCGTAACATAAAGTGACCTAATGATGTCTGTTTTCTTTCAAATTATGTATTTAGTGGCTTTGGATTATTTAATGTACCTAAATTCTCTCAGCATGATAATCTCCAATTGAATAATAATAATAAAAAATCGAATGAATCTAATTCCTCATGTAATCAGGCATATGCAGTTTTCTGCAAAGAGTTGTTTTGTACAAATATGAATGATCATAAGGAACAATTTGGCTGCATGAGGGCAAACAACAACTGGTCGTATTGATAAGCGGAAATTCTTTCGAATGATTACGAAAAATGATTGAATATTAAATTAAATAGTACTTCAAATCAATTCTAGAACCGTTGATAGTAGGTAGACAGTGGGAAGAGCAAGACTAAACCTTAATAGCACAACATTCATACACAAACACAGCTATATTTAAATCTAAGGACACAAATTGCCTATTGCAAAAATATAGGTGTTCTGTTCAAAATCGGAGATATTTTTTATTTAGTGATTTTGTGATAAGATGTTTGTTTTTTTTTACTTTAATATAATTCAATCTATTTCTTCTTCAGTTAGATTATGAAAACATTGAGAACAGTTTTTTTTATTGCCTATAAATCCCTATTGTGAGACAAGTAAAATTATGGTCCAACGTTACGATTAGAACTTAATCCACAGATGAGATCAGAACATCCAACTCAGAAACTTGGATATGAGAAGCACTTTTGGATTACCCAAGACTTCTCATGTCATTCAAGTTTCCACATGTTAAAAATTTTCGTTCCCTTTCATAATCAACTTTCAACTTTGATTTTTCACAAAAAGAGATGATAAGCGAAGAAATATTGGGCTGTCACAGCATGATTTCAACCTTTCACTTGCAAGTATAAACACGAAAATTACTCGTGTTTGGTAGCGTGAATTTGACTTAGTTCTTTTCCATTATGAAGAAAAAAGGATTTAAAAAGAAATCTAAAATCTGCCTGGTGTTTGACGAAAAGGAAAGGGCAGATTATCTGACTGGATTCCAAAAGAGAAACCTTGCAAAAAAGTTGAAATCGAAAGAAATACTTGACAAAAAGTTAAAAGAGGAATTGAAGAGAATAAAACAAAATCACAAAGAAGCTATCCACCAAGCTTTAACATCGCAAAGAGAAGTTCCGGAGGTACAACATTTAGTTGAACCTACGTTGTATGATTTACCTGATCATACAGTCACCATCAGTCAACTGGACAACACAAATTCTTCAGAGCCGTCCACTTCTGGAACTCAGTTTCCCCTTGCTGCTGGCAAAACACAAGATGAAATAGAGAAATTGAGGAAGGTTATCAAAGACCTGAAGAATAAGCGTATAAAAACTTTGCAGAAGAGTAATATCCAATTTGAAGCCAAGAAGCTTCAAAAGAAAAATGATAAGCAGAAAGCTAAGAAAATGAGAAAACAATTTCTGAAGGGATTAAAAAATACAAAAAAGAAGCATAAGAAGAAACATGCCAAATAGGTTTTTCTATATATCATCAAATTTTGAATTTTTTTTTCTGTATTCTGCAATAGTTGGAAGTAAAATGGCTTTCTAATAAAGTGGTATTTTTTCATATAACTGATTATAAACATTTCTTTAAATATATATATTATATGAATTTAATCGATAAATAGTGGCAGATCTTTTCTACATGCAACAAATTAATTATTATTCATTGATCCATGTGAAAACTGCATTTGTGTAAGATTAATTGATACCTATGTATTATCTTGATTTTTTCCCCCATAAAAGTCTGCCTTTGAATTTTGCAAGTTTTAAGTTTTTTTTCAAAAGGTGAAGGAAAGGTAATTAGTTTAAAATACCATAAATTGTAAGGAACTTTTCAGCTAGCATTTTAAATAAGTCAAAGATATATTATTAAGAGAGAAAGGTATTTCCCACTATGCAAGTCCTATGCTACAAATTTTAATTTATAAACATTATTAAAACTACAAAATAATTAATGAAACTATTAATTAATTTAATACAAAAACTAAATTAACCTGTAAAAAATTGATAGCATAGTTAATTCTTATTTTATAACAAACATAATTACTCAATTTGATTTACATCTAAATTATTCTTTATGGCAAAAGTATACAGTTTCAAAGATTGAAATCATTTATTCAATTGAAGCTGAATTAAAGATACTCTCTTTAATAATATTAATCCCAATTCTTCCCAAGCTCAATGTCTAAAACCCCAAGTTCAGCGTCTAAAACTAGAAATACTCTTTTTAATAATATTAATCTCAGTTCTTCCCAAATTCTGTGTCTAAAACCATTTACATTATGTAATCTGTGTGTAATACCAAATATTTTGATTTTCATGTTGATATTTGATAAAATAATAAAAATTTAGATAAAAATAAAGATTTTCACTTGATAAATACTCCATTATAAACATATGATTTTAATGACAGAATTTGTTATATATATATTGAAAAATTCTTTTTGCATCATAAATATAACACACTCTTATAACTCAAATTGCTGGTGTATCATTTTCTAATTCATGGAATATAAGATTAAACCATCAAAATCTTACAGATTGTTATAGTTGTTATTATTATCTTGTGCCAACTAGGCTGGCTGTATGGGGTGTGCTGCTCCACTTTTCCAACTGAACTGTAATTTGATGTGGAGTCCGAATTCCTCAGTACACATATCCCATAAGTACCCATTTATAGGATTGACAACCATTCACAGCCCATTTATACAAGGAAAGGTTAAAGACTGGAGAGATAAAGAGTAAAAGTTCATCCACATGCCCAAACCAGGATTCAAACTCAAGACCTCTCCATCCGCATGCTGGCCACTGGACAGGGTGGGCGGTAATTGTCATAGTACCACTGAGAGATAGTTACTTGGACAAATCATTATTGCATATAAAAGACTTTAAATAAAAAAAAGGAGAAAAATTGTTCTGATTTTATTAAAAATCAGTTTACTTTATTTATTTTCTAAATAATGATATTTTTCAATGTAATCAATAATGGTATTTTCAATATTGCGTTTACACGGGATTAAATTTATTTTTGTGAGATAGTTTTATTAATTGAATGATATTGGTGTTTTGAACAAAATTATTTTATGAATTTTAAAACAATTGTTTAAGCAAGAAAATTTATAATTTTCTCATGGTTGAAAATTTTAATAGAATGAAAATTTTGTATTATATCAAAGAATCAAGATAGCTTTTTTGAAGTATAAAAACCATATTTGTTTTAAAAATAAAATATAAAAGTAACATCTTGTACATCGCAGTTTTATTTTATTGGTATTATACTCTTTTATTATTGAATGTGATTCAGATATTGTGTATTAATAATAAGTGTGACAAAGTTTAAAGTTATTTTTTAAATTAATTATCAACAGGAAATTTTTTTAAAATCAAATCAAATAAGCTAAAAATTGAAGTTGAGAATTTTTTGAATTAAGTTGTAATTTCGTATTATTAGTTTAAATTGAGTTGTGAGAACTTCAAGTATGTAAACTAAATATTTTTAAATAACATTATATAAAAATGTATATGCTATCTGAAAGTGTGTTTTACTATTTTATTAAAAAGTATGTAACAGTTTTTAAATTATTATAATTTTTAGCTTTGTTTATTTGTGTGGTCTTAATTAGTTAAAATATTATTACATACTTTAGATAAATTGCTAAATTATACAATTCAAATAACATATGCTTACATTTAATGAAAAATTATATATTTAACAAAATATTTATACTGTTTGAAATTGTTCAGAATTTTGCTTTTTATTGTTGCAAAAATAAAGCCTGTTTTAACAAAAAAAGTAAAGGATTTTTTTAAATTCCTTATTATATGCTAATTATTAGATTTAGATCTAGCAGTCATTTTAGTTATCTTTAGTATATTGTGAAATATTTTCATGGTCTTGGAATGTCAAATATTAAAATCTATCTTTAAAAAAACGTTGAATTGTGCTTATTAGGAATCGTCTAATTAATTTCTTCTGGTAATATTATTTAAAAGGAATATCATTAAAATAAAATTATCACAAAAAACAGTTCTAAAAATTGCTTTAATTCGATTTTATTATTGAGATTCTTTAATTTTTAAATTAATTCAAATTTTTAATTTATATATGTATACACATATCCATTTGCAAACAAAAGTAAAAGTATTTATTTATTAAATAAATAAATTATAAAAAAATCATGATAAAAGAAAAGGGGGAAGCAAGCATGCTGTGTAAAACTTAGCTCTTTTAACAAAAGATCCAAATAATGTGTATTAAAGCATAAAGAAATTCAATTCATTGTTTCTTGATAGGCGACTTGATGTAATTGTTGAATCTACTGAGATATAATTTCATTTAAAACAGTTCTTTGAAATAGATAAATTTTAAAGTTTGATTTAATTTTTCTCCATTTCTCTAGAACAATTAATTTTATCTTTATTTTAATTCAAACAGTTTAATTGATAAAATAAATTATATAAAATAATGCCATGGTTACTGTTCAATAGAGAAATATAAGGAAAGTTGTAGAGAAAATAATTCATATTGATGAAATTTGGAACTATAACTTAACAGATTTTATTTTTCCTGCTAAAAGAAATTAACAGACTTTTAAGAAGAATGTAAAATCCATAGTTAAGATTCACCTCCCCTATTCTTATTCCTCTATTTATGATTCTTTCACTTAAAATAAATGAGATAGTTATTTAAAAAAATTATTTTTTTATTCAATGAATTAACTTATTTACTAGATAAAGTAAGCTCAGAAATTCATTGTTTTTGATTCACAAATTTTGCTTTGTAAATCATTAATTAACTGAGTACTAAGCATGCTTGGAATCTGAACACTGAGGCTTTCATATTAGGCTGACCACTTAACTATGACATATCCTTGTAACCTAAGGCTTTTGGTCAAGAAAACAAATATGGCACTAGGCCTTGGTACCATGATTGATGTTGTGTCATTGAGTTTGGTGTAAATCACTAATTGTGCTATTACTAAATATTAGATTTCTCATAATTTTTATGAATTATTTATTTTACTATGATGTAAATTAACTTTATATGGATAATGTATATCTTTTTCTAAAAATTAGTGGGAATACTGGGATTTTAAGCCAGTTAAAATGCTCAATAAATTTACTTAAATTAACTTTCTTTTAATAAAATTTTGATTATTTAAAAAATTATAAATTATTTTTTTAAAATAATCTGCAGAACCTCTAAATTTTAAATAAAATGAAGTATTTTTACTCATTTATTTGAGCTAAAACTAATAAATTGTGTAAATGGAAAAAAAAAAAACTGAGATTTTTTTATTGTAAGGGTTATTAAATAAACAGCTTTTTTTTCTAAAAAATAACCTTTAGTAATTATTTTTAATCTAATTACTCACATCAAGATTAGAATTATATAAGTGGGAAATATGTATAAAAAGTTACCTGAAGTATCGGCTCGTATTTGTTATATTATTTTGTACTTGGAATTTTCAAGTAGTTGATGAATTCTTAATGACCAAAATTTTAGTTTGAATTTTCCTTTAATTCCAATTTGTATTGAAATCGATCCATTGGACAGCAATTCAAGGTTAAATTCTCTGCTTTATTTTAATTAAACTTATTCTAATTTAAAATTGTTTTCATACTATCATTTCATATGTCATGTCAAATTGTTTCAGGATGTTAAATAGTTTTTTTTTTTTTTTTATATGTTGGAACCAACTATTTTGAAATGGCTGGAGTATTAAAAACTTAAAAGACTAATTCCTGTAAAATTTAGTTGTTAAGAAGAAAATCCTTCATTTAGTAAAGAATATTAGAAATTATTGTAGAAAATTCTAAGGTTATGCATGAGTATAATAAAATTTTTATTTGCTATGACAATGTTGTTTTCATCATCAAAGAAGTTTTTTTTCTTGTCAAAAAATAGATACAAGTAGAAATTTTATATTTTTATGTATATTGTATATAGAAAATAACAAGTAATATGAAATTTGTAAATTTTTTTTATTAAAATCTTTTGAATAATTGCTGTAAAGGTAATTAAATTATACAAGATATACAAAAATGACCATATATTTTTGTATAATGATGCTATAAAGGTAACATGAAAAAGTTTAATGATTTTCTTTTTCTTAGTTTGCAAAAGTTAAATGATTTATTGTTTGTAAGGTTAGAATCTCATCAATATTTTATATAGCTTTTTTTATTGCTTATCAAGAATTAATAAATTTTTTTAATATGCTATAAAAAAGCACACTTTGCTATAAATTTTTTTTTGCCTAGAATAAGCATTTCACTGCATTTCTTTAATAGAATGTGTTGCATAATTTTGTTTATCAAATATATATTACAATTGAATTACTATTTTATTCTAAAACTTCATTTATTTAATCTTTAAGATAAAGTTACATTTTTCAAAGATTTTTTTATCTTCTTTGTATGACTTGATCTTGCAATTACTTGAAGAATTTTATCTCAAGGATTTAAAATTACACTCTATGAATCCAAAAAAATCTATCAAAATTTTGGCAATTTTTATAATTAAATAAATAATCTACAAATATTCAGCCATTAAACTTACTGCATCTTTCTGGAAGTAAAACAATAGACAGGGAAGTAGATTATTATTACATAAATAATCTACTTACCTATTATGGTTTTTATTATGAGTGAAGAATGAAATAAAACTAATTTATAAAATAAAAAATGCCTTTTTTCATACTTTCTCTTACTTAAGTAGAGAGCCCTTCATTAGTTTTCAAATTTAATTTATGTAACTCATAGTGTATTTTAAATTTATTATTAATAAATTTTAATAATTTTAGTATATAGGTAAATTATTATTTTGAGAATTCCATTCATAAATTGATTAAAGATATTTTACTTATTTAATGGTAAGTTAAAATGTTTTGATAATTGATTTATATTTAAGTACATATTAATTTAAAATATTTAATAATATGCACGAAACAAGGTAAAAAAAACAATTTCTTACTATTTTTCATTGCATTAAAAATTATAAAATAAACAAAGACATTTTTGTGTTCAGTATATTCCATAAAAGTTAAGGCTGTAGCCCCATTGATAGTAAAATTTTATTCAATAGGATAAAAATCATGTTTATTTTTTAACATATACTTTAAAATAACTATATTTTTTAAAGATTTGTGCAATTAAACATTTTTATTCAGTGTGTCAGGTATAAAATGTGCCTATACTATTTTCTATCGTGAAATTTAATGTGAACTGTTTTGTTTTCTCTGTTTAATTGTAATAAAAATTATTAATTCAACATTTTCTTCAAAGTGCTGCTATAGTAAATTTTAAAAAGAGTTTAATTAATTAATTTAACTCTTTTTCTTTTATTTATTACAATTTCTGCATTTACAATTAATATATTCATTTATTTTTATAACATTTACATTATTTACTTTTTTGCAGCAGTCTAGTCTGAAAGATTTTAATTCTTATGAGATAAAAGTAATATTTATTTTGATCATATATTTCAATTTTTTGTATTTATAAAAATGATTTTGCTTACTTCATTAATAATTGAATGTTTGAATTTTATTAAAATCTGTACAACCTAGATAGTTATACGTTGTTGCATTATCTCTTTTGGTTTAATTGATTTTTATTTCAGCAATATATGAATAAGATTGTGTTTATGTATTTTATTGTGCATTATTTTTCTTTCAATAAATATTTTTGAAATACATGTATGTGATAAATAAAATGTGTTTATGATTAAAACATAATATGTTTATATGACAATATCTATTATTCTTGTTTCATAATTTCTTGGTTATTTTAAATTACACTTTGTATAACTTATATTTCTATTTGAAATAGGCATTCAAATAAATCATTAATCAATTCATGAAGTATCTTTTTTGTTAAATAAGAAAATGCATTTTTTTTAAAATTTATGATATTTTTATTCTTTAGCACACAGTTTTTGTACCATAAAAATAGATTTTTTGATTTTTGGGTTTTAAGTATAATAATAATAATATGCATGCATGCGTGCATAATTTCTACCTAATGTTTGCAGTTTCTATCCAAAATTAAAGTCTAAATTGCATTGCAAGAGAAATTATTAGTATTGAAAGAGAAATGCTTAGAATAATTATATCTATAAATGATAACATACATTACAAATATAATAATTTACTTTATTATTTATAATTTGTTGATTTACCTTTGAAATTTTATATTTTTTGGTTATTTCCTGTGTGGACTTCCAAATTTAATTTGCTTTATGATTTATAGTGTGTCAATTTGTCAATGAAATTTTTATAATTATTGTTGTTTTCCTGTATAAACCTTCATCAATAAAACTCATTTTTAAAGCATTTTATTTTTAATAATAGAGTTTATAATTTGCCATTTATAAACTAGAAGGAAATTAGGAATAAAACATGGTTTTTAATTGCATATTGTAAACATAAAATATTGAAATTTTCTTTCCTTTAAATTTGTAACAGAATTTTTTTATGTATTTTTTCTTTATTAATTTTCAGTCTTCTAAAAGTCTACATCAATCAAGAAATATTTGTATGTATAATTTTTAAATACTGAAAGTAATTTTATAAAATTAAATTTCTTTAGGTGACTTATTGATTAATGATCCATTTGGGAAATTCCAGCAGCAGATAGAACCAAACAATAATCTGTCTTGCAACTATTGTGGTTATTGTACTCAAAGCACAGCTGAACTTATTAAACATTTGAAGTCACATGCACCTGAACGCCCATTTATTTGTACTGTTTGTCATAAAGGTTTTGGTTTAAAATCAAATCTTATGGCACATTTCAAAATCCATACTGGTGAACGTAATTTTGAATGTTCCTTTTGCAAAAAACGATTTCTTCGAAAGCAAGATATGCAAAAACATGTATTTCGTATGCATGATAGATCCAGAAATTAATGGACCTAAATTTGAATCTTTGTAATTTCTGTATTTAATTTAAAAAGTATTGTAATGTCCATATTATGAATTTTACATTGTATAAAATGTTTTATTCAATTCTACATACAATTTTATTAAATAAATTTTAACTGTATTACCTTTGATTAATGGTTGTTATTTGTGAAATTTTGAAAACATTAAGTAATTTCTACGTAGGCAATAACAATTTTTATGATTAAGATATTTGAAATGAAAATATATTAATAACATTTTTTATGTTAAGTATCATTTTATTAAGCATCAATTTAATATGTTATTAAAATTTTAACTGCTAATCTCTTTTTATGTCAAATAAAATTTTTTTCTTTCAGTATTATAATATTGAAAGAAAAAACTAAAAAATAAATAAAAATTGATATATATATATATATATATATATATATATATATATATATATATATA
>JAPDSC010014159.1:1256-56309 GCA_026290005.1 Latrodectus geometricus | reverse complement strand
AAAATAATCTCTTATAGAAAATACTCGTCTCTTCAATATTCTCAAATTAATTAATTATTAATTTCTTGCCAGAAATCTTAGACTGCTTACGTAACAAGTTATTTATTTTAATTATACATATATATTTATAAATTTTTCTTACGTTTTGTAAAGGAATTTCATAGAAGATTTATTACTTATATTTACCAAAATTTATGCTTTGATTTTCTTATTTATATATTTAAAATTAGCAAACGAATATTTATTTTTTAAATTAGCAAATAAATATTTAAAATTAGCAAACTCTTTTCCTTAACTTTAAAAAAAAATTGGTAAATTTATTTTTTAATCCAATCTTTTAATGTGTAATACATCACTGAGCTTCAGCTATTTGAAAAGAGTCCCTTGCCATTATATCAGAACAATCAATCGATACCATAAAATAGTACGTGACACAAAGTAATGGATGACGCATTTAGTTTCTATAGGTCAAGGTCTAACATTGCTAAAGCTGTTAACCGAAGCATATTTTTGCACTTTTAGTGAAAAAGAATGATAGTCTCTTCTCATTTGTATTCATACCATATGTGTGTCAAGCCATCAATAAGATTGATTAAGACTTTTAAATCCATTCGTCGTTGGAATACTCAGTTTATGAATCGCTACTTTATACAGGTAATTTGAATTCTATTAAAATACTTGGTGAATAAAATGGAAAAATAGTTAATGACTGTCCATAATTTATAGCTCTGAATAAAAAGGATTATGTTCACTCGCACAAACGCGATAAATTAATGAATCGTTATACAACGAAGTTTTTTTAAATGGAAGTTAAGATATCTTTTTAAAAAACATTATCTCTAAGTAATTATGAGCCAAAGTTGCTTAAAGGACAGAATGCAAATTTATTTTAACAAGAGCTTATGTTAAAGAGAGAAATAGTTGTTAGTGATTTGAATTTATGTGTGTAAATAAACCTAAAAGACGCCAGAAATGGTAAAAAGTAATGAATATTAGTCATTTTTGAAAGTTTTTTTAATCACTTTGCTTGTGAAAGGTGTAGTATAAATATTTTACGTGGAATAGCTTTTTCAATAAAAACATCATGGTTTATCAAGGTGTAGAAATAGTTAGAAGCAAAATAAATATAGAGCAACATGAATTTCATAGAATGGTACTTATTGAATAGATTGGGTTCCAAATAAGGATGTTGGAGATAATTTTAGACACTAAAGAGAATTAAAGCAAGATCAATGATTTAAAAGGTGGATTATTTACTTATCATATGTGGATTATAAATCTTGTCTATGAATTGAACTCAGGAGTTGTTGAACAAATGGTCATATCAGTGATCATTTACCTACTATCTTGATAGAAAAGAAATGTTAGATACGCAAGCAACATTTTTGTCCATGTGACACCAAATAAATAATGGCAATTATCTATCATTAATTATCTTTTAAAACAGAAATCAGATTCCGTTAGGTTATTAGACAAAAAGGAATTTGATGGAAAATATCAAAAACAAATAACCGGCAGCCACTTTTGCTTAACTTGCCGAATTCATTTAGCAACATTATAATCAAAGAATGCTGCCATGATTGTTTAAATATTACTACAGTTATGGAAGAACTATAGATAAAGTTATATATGTAAAGAATTCATAAAACCTTTATTAATCCATGTATAGATGGACGTATCTAAGAAGGTTTGACATCTTCCAACAACTCATAAAAGATACGAACAAATTAAGCAAATTAAATCATTTATTTCTCGAACAAATTAACTAATTATTAAATTGTTTAAGTTGAGTTCGTCCAAAATTTTATTAATTTCGTCATAAAAATTTTATTAATTTAATGAATTTCATAATTTTTGTTCTATATTTAACTAATTATTAAAGTCTATTTTAGTACATTAAAAGTTTCTAAAAATTAACTGAATTAAGAGTGATAGGGTCATTTAAAATTTTACTGAGAACTGTAGAGGAAGAATACATTACCATAACTGAGATTCTTATGGAAATAATGGAAAATTCTCTGAAAATTTTGATAGGTAATATTTTTATTCAAACCATTTTAGGTTATATTTTTGACAAAAGAAATCTTAAAACATATTTACCCAACAGCGACATCGAATATATTACTGCCAACTGAACTGGAAACTGCCATATCACCAAATCCCTTTCGAGCAACCAAAACACTTGTTATGAGGTCAGGGATACTTGTACCGGCAGCTAAGAACGTCAGACCCATGACCTACCACAAAAAAGAGTTATCGTTCAATGTGTGAATGTAACAAACTAAAAAAAAAATGTTAAATTTAACTTAGTTTTAAAATCATTGTAAAATCAAATACTTAACAATTAGATGAAAACCAAGAGGAATTCAAAATATTCTGCAGAAAAATATTATATACAATTCAAAGCATTAATTTAATTTGAATTTAATAAATCAAAGATATTATATTTAATTTTATTTAATTTGTATATTTGTGAAAAATAAAACATTTATAAGACAGATAGATGTATAGCTAGAAATATAAAACATTCTTAGACAAAAAATTATTCCTCTTTAATTTGAATTTAACATATTACAAACATAAAATTGAAAGGTTTAAATAACTTTGTATATTAATTATAATTGGAATTTTCAAAAAAAAAAAAAAAAAAAAAAAAAAAAAAAAAAAAAAAAAAGATAAATGCATTTGTAACTACTGATCGCGATGATGAATGCAAATATTTGCAATATTATCGAAATAACTTGTTAGTTACACTGAAACACAAAAAAATGAGAACAATGGCAGCTTTTTCAAATAAAGGTTCAGAAATAAAACAAATATAACTTAATCACAAAGATCATTTATTAAATAAATGATCCTGAAGAAAAATATGGTATTTTTCTGATATCATTCATAAAAACCATGATTTATGTTTCTTGGAGTAATTATAAAAACATTTCCCTTACAAGAACTTAATATTACATGCATGGCATGATGGGTAATATATGGTATATCTCTTATGCAAAAAAAGACAGTCCGTAGAACGCCATGCCATACTGTTTTAAAGCTAATCTTGGGAAGAAGATAACTTCACTCAGTAAGAAATGCTTCTCCAATTTCTGATATACGTGTGGAAGATGGTTGACAAGTTGAAACTCATCGATCAAGCATGTTTCACACATGCTCAATCAAATTCAAGATGTGAGAATGCTGGACATTCCATACCATGGGCATTCTCAAATTGAAGGATTGATTTATTTACGATGCTTGTTCAGTGATCAGTCACCCATGACTTCAAATTCTGCATCTTTGGTACTTCAAAATTAATGTACACGTTGTTTCAGAATGATTTCTCGATAAATGCAGCTTCTCATTGTACCGTTTTGAAAACGCAGATCTGTTCTAAGGTTCAATATACCAGTACAATTTTATCCCAACGAGCAGTCCTGTATCATTGTAATGTGTTTTCCTACCGTTCTCCATATGAATGATTTTAGTCTTACATGAATGAGACTTCAAGCTTAATTTTGATTCGTCTGAAGAGATCTCAAACCCTAACTATTTGATCACTACGTTAATGCTTTTAATTCCAGGATAATACTGGTGAATAGTGAGTTGCATGACTGGAATCTTTATGACAGGCCTGAAAGCATACAGGCTAATATTTTCTAAACGTCTGTACACGTTTTACCTTGAAACTGCGATACCCGTGAGAATACATAACTGGCAAAAAAGATTTGACGCTGTGCTTCATCTGCTTCTTTTGGCAATTATTGCCAATTACCGATATCTATTTGGCGTTGTAAATCGGGGCTGATATGCACTGTAACGCATCTATAATTTTCTTCATTTTAAAATCGAGGACAAAAGTTAAAGGTAATCTTTGGACAAAGCTCTTCGGATACTTTTCTCTGAGAGTGCCCACATTCCAGATGGCTGGTAATTCTCATAATCACTTAATAAAATATTCACATGTGCTTTCTGTTCCATATCTATTAAATTATATTTCCGAGAGGCTTACAGAAATGCTTATGAACAGTTTTATTTCTTTCCAATTATTTTTTATATACCTGTCTCTTACACTTTTGTAATGTAATGTAATAAAGACAACACCAGCATTGGAAAGACAGTCCTTTGCGGGCCTGGGTCTTCCTCAGAAGCTTTTCCCAATCTGCCTTTCTCTCAGCAATTGATCTCCAATTCTTTATCTTTAGGATGGCAAAGTCCTCGTCCACACAGTCTTTCCATCTCTTTTGGGGCCTTCCTCTTGGTCTTTTATTAAAGGGAGTTACATTAAAAACTTTTAATGCTGTTCGTTCTGGGCTCATTCGTACTACATGCCCTGCCCATCTCATTCTGCTTAGTTTTATAGACTTGATAATATCATTGTCATCAAAAATCTTACATATTTCAAAATTGTATCTTTTTCTCCACTTGTTATTATCGAAAACAGCGCCAAAGATGGTTCGCAGGACCTTCCTTTCGAAGGTCGCTAAAATAAAGACATCATTGCCTTCACTTAAAAAATTAGTAAGGGATAATAAAATATAGAGAAATGTGTTCGAGTACATATTTATTAGCATATATGTATATCACAAGACATTTTTAATTAATATTTTAATTAATGGATCGTGGAAAGAGTAAAAACTATACATCTTCAATTACACTGAAATAAAACTGAAAATTTTATTTATTTTTGTAACTTTCAAAAGAAATAATGAGATAAAGAGATTTCATATGAAATTCAGATTTTAGTCTTACATTTTTATCCAGATTATATGACAAAAACAGAAGTAAAATTTTTTTTATGATTTAATATAAAAAAAATAATATAATATAAAATTTATGAATGAAAATGACTACTACATTTCAAATACAAATAATTCATTGGTGTGCAAAATTTAAGCAACCGGTGTTGATTTTGTTATACCTTTATGTGACATCATCTGAGAGACATGAAATTCAGAAATGAGAGATCATTTTGTAGTTAAGCAATTACGAAAAATTAGTTGACGAGTATGGAATCAGACAAAAAAGGATATAGAATACATAGTTTCTATAGAACACATAGTATCATTACATATGATTATCTGTTTAAGAAGAACAATATGCAGATGTTCTTTACTATAAGATATGCTCTTCCTTTACAACTGCACATGTTTCTTAATATGGAATTGTTGCTACGCACCGTCTCTTCAAATTCAATACCAAATTTAACAACAATTATTGGGTTAATAAAGCCCATTCCTCAATCAGTATTTGTTTCAGTTGTTCTATATGATCTAATCGTGATGACAGGCGTCTCCACAAAGCATCATATACATGTTCAATGAAACTTAAGGCAAGGGATTACGCTCGCCAATACATTCGAGTGATATATTCTCTTTCTACTGATTTTATAAGCACTAAGTATCGAGTGTAGACATGATTTGGCATCCATAAAAACGGAGTCTGCTACAATGGCACCTCGAAACAGACGTATATAGGAAAGATTAACTTGCTTTCAATGTAGCGATCTCCGGTTACAAAACTTCTATTGAAAACATGCAAAGTCCACCCGTTCAACATAATGTCTCTCTTGATGACAACTCCAAGATCACTGTAACGATCTCTTTCCTTGATGTTACTGGGATGAAATCGTGTCCCGATCTCTCTCCAAATCAAATGGTGTTATGAATCGTTTGTGGTATTGATAAGACTCTCATTCGTAAAGAGGACCTTTGATGAGATGTCCATCTTCTGTACTTCTTGTATCACGCTCAAAGGAGGCAAGGAATATCAGATTACAAAGGTATGCAGTGCTCAGGATGGCGAGTAAATAGGTCACATTTGTGAAGGGCACTTGGATACAGTAAGCCACTATACTTGCCGCACCGTTGCTGTACATAGTTGCTGAGCAATGGCGCTTCTAGTTACGGGTTCTTTTCAAGTACAGGACAATATATTGGTCCTCCACTGCTGTAGTTTTTCTTCAGTGGCCACTACAAACATTTCTAAGATCTGTACCTATGGTCTGGAAGGCTTTCTAAGTGCATGAAATGGTACTATTGTTGATTTTGAATTCTTCCGCTACACTGGTAACACTATGTCTTTTCTTTCATTTTTTAATCATTATTCTACGAATGAGGTCATTCAGGTGGTTTTCTTTAGAAATATTTCACGAAAGAACTTTTAAACTTGCAGCGAATATCTTTGATTACGCCTCCGTTCAGATGTGAATGCCTACCGTTGTTGCGAATATTTATTATTTTGAAAACTAAGATGATACGGCAAAAATAATATCACTTTTTAATTCAGCAGATGTAAGATGATCTAAATTGTTATGATTTCTTTGAAAGCTACAATGTAAATCGAAATAATATCAACTTTGAATTCAGCAGTATCAAAATGTACTAAGATTGCTAGAATTATCACTTTTGTATTCCACAATTTTAAGATGTAATCAGATTAAGATTATTTATTTCCATGTGTAATTTCACAAGTACAAAAAACGTGATTTTTATTTAAAAAAGTAATCTCTACAATGGTTGAAAATAGGAAAAATAGAATTATCGTGTGTGTGAATCAAACTGTAAATCAGATTTAAAATATGTCATTTTTTAAGAGAAATGTTTTTTTATAATTTTAATGAACTTTTGTCATTGTGGATATTTTACATATTATGAATAATATAAATGAAGTTATAATATACTAATTTATCAAGAAAATAATTTATTTCTTCGGTAAAATCATTACACCACCTGTGCCATATAATTTATTGCTCATATTTCAAATGTAAATTTAAAATGAAATGATATTTTATCATATCAAAGATTTTTTAAGCAATGTGTGTATATTCTCCACACTAAATACTTAAAATTTCAATCCAAATTATTAAAGTGCCATAATACAAACGATGTAACTGTTATATTTTTGCTAAGGAAATTAATGGTTTTTTTTTTGTACATATTCTGATTCAATTAAAAGTATTCTTAAATTAAAAAAAATCAAATTATGATTTTTTTTAATTTCTAAATTTCTTATTAGATAAAATAAGAATCACGCAAAAACTTGATTTTCCTTACAACTGCATTGAACTACTTTTAATAGTGTTAATTTTTCAATTATGTCCAATAGCTAAAATTACGCCGTTAATTTCGATAGAATCTTCTACAAATTTTCACAAGGATGCTGTAGCCTGGTAGATTAGGGTGTCGTTCTTGTGTAATCGGATAGTAGTGAGTTCAAATTCTGGTTTATACGAAGAACTGTCATGTTAACTAAGGCGACCAAGGCGCGTAAAATATGTTGTGGCGGTAATGTCCTCCATGTTACCGTTCTAAGTTAAAACCTTTAGAGGTGTAAGGAGCCAATCCTTGTGTCTTCTCTGGCTTCCTATCTCAAAACTGGAAGGAACAGATGGTGCTGCCATCTGTAAGCAGAAGTCATAATTCCATCCTCGTGAGTGGGGCTCTGTTCTGAAAAATGAGGACACTCTTTTGATTTCCTTCACCCAATTCCAGACGGGTTGGCTTAGCATCGCCAAGTGTCATAAGTAACAACACAAATTTTCACAAACAAAAATAAAATATAGATATAATCAATATAGAAAATAATGTTTACCTTCTTTACACATGTTTATTCATGGATAAACAAATAGTAAAGAAGTATGTTTTGCAGAACTTTCTTTGGAAATGATAATTGGTTCAAAAAATTAATTAGAATTTTCTAACGGTGTTATAAAAGTATGCATTTTTTAATTATTGCCTTCGCATTTTTTATTATTAAGAGGAACAAATGTGCATATTTTAATTAAAATTATGCATTTTTTAAATTATTAAGAGGAGTGAAAAACAAATCTATTATTTAGTTTAAAGAAAACGAGGTCAGTCAGAATAAGAAACTTATTTTGAGAGTATTCTTCTAGAGTGTTTTTGTTGCCTGTAATTAACTTTCCCAAGAGGTTGAAGGGCTTCACGATCGTTCGTGGAAACTCTTGTTAGAGTAGTTTCCAAATGTGACATCAGGGACTTTACTCATTTCTCTCGCCGGCGACATCTGCTTTCATCGATTCGCTACAGTTATATCGATACAGTTATGGGAATACACAGCCTGAAACGAGAGCATAAAGTTGAAAGGACGAAGGAGCTTAATTGTAAGACTTGGAATTAAAGTACTATGCCACTCTTTCTTGTCATAAGAGATGGGGGTCTGCTTTAGACTTTTACGACTGAAATCTTTGTATAAGCACAACCAGCTCACTACTGTTAATAAGAATTAATGCAGTTTTATTCTTTGAAAAGTGAGAAGTTGAGTTATATAACTAAACGAGCTAACATCTGAGTTTATATGATAAAAATTTGACATTTAAACTGACTATTGGATTACCGTGAACCTAGTAATATATTGTTAAAAGTAATTGCACTTTTCATAAAATTAAATATTAATTGTATCTACTTTGATTAAATTATTTTATTCCAAAAGGATATATAACATCGATAGGGTACTTTAATAGCAGTAATAATAAATTAAGCTTTTGTAGATGATGTTATCTTCTTCATGTAAGTTGAATAATATGATATAAGGTTATCCTGTTCCATTAATCAGAAAAATAATTTTTATAATAACAAGAAAATATTCTTTTAATACACAAGGACTGAAATATTCTAGAGCAATTCATAATTATATGGGAAAAGTAACACTGAATCGAACTTAAATAGAGATTAATATAGTTTATAAAATTACAACCTAGTATATATATATTAAGGAATTATCCTACAGAAAATTCGTGAATGCACTTTTCCATTCATTTAATTGTTGTTATAAGAAAATATCAATACTTATCATCATTATTTAGTTTTTTAAAGTATAATTTCTTAAAGAAAAATGTGAAACATTCTTACTATATATAAGCAGGTTTACGTATACATTGTTCTCATTTAATATGTGATAAATGGAAAGTAATTATGAATTTAAAGTAATTATATGATCTAAAGTAATAATTGTAATACTAAATAAATAAAAATTACTTATTAGGAAACATACAATCCAGATCACTATGTACTTGTGGTAGAATCAAGAACCAAAGAATGAAAGGTTGTAGGTTCCATTAAAGGCCTAGTTAAATTTTGCGCTTTTGGTTTTTGTTTGCAAATTTGCCCAGGTGAGTGGTTGGGAGTTTTCCGGGAATTCGGCAATGATATACGAGTATACTGAGGATGATTCAAGGGTTTTTAAATTGAGTAAGAAAGAAAGAAAATTAAAAATTTCTTGCAAGAAATACCGAAGTCTTTGATGGTTAGCTTGTCTCTGTTATTATATTGCCTACATTACTTGGATAAACGAGATCAGTTTTGCAGCAGTGATAGAATTTACATATCGCATCTTAGAAATGGTTATATTAATGAATGACCTTCCATTTTTCCATACTCTTTGTCCACTGAGCATTTTGAAGAGTATTAAATGGATAATACAGAACTATTCTAGAACTCGTTCAGTATTTTCTGCTTTTATACCAAGATCTTTCATAGGAAGACACAGACTATTTAATCAACTATATTCGTTCCCGAGATTGGGCTTGTATCCCTAACTGAGGTAGTTTCATACTTGTTAAAAAATTGTCTACATATAGTTAAATATTAAATTAACTTTGTTTTATTCGCCTCATTTGTTCTTAATTAAATTGAGTTTCAATTTAATTTTTCTGGCACTTATTCCAATTACACTTTGTTTCTAATGTATCTTTGAAAATGAAATTATTTACAGTTTTAATAAAAAATCAAAATAAATATTTAGATATATTCTTAAATATTTTCGCAAAGAAACATTTTTACCTACAAATACAAATCGAAAATATAGTTAATATTAAAACCACACCCAGAGTTTTCCTTAAAAAGTATTTGAATTGATTATATTAATCTCATTTTTAAAACCCTATAAATACCAAACATTCAAATGTGCAATAGTAATACATCATAATCACTGTGAAAGTATAATGTTAATACAATGTAAAAATAAGAAAGCTAAATAAGAAAGCTACTCAAAAGCTAAAGAAAGATGAAAACCTGGCTATTATTAACTTTGTAGAGAATGTTTTGAGGTATCTCATTATTACAGTTACTATGACGGTATGAGAAGTGCTCCTCATTGGCTTATGCATAAGGAGTGGAAACAAATGATTGATCATTTTCATTACACATTATCTTGTCGGAATTTTCTCACAGAAGACATTAATGATCCAATTGTTGTAGTAAGAAGAAAGCAAGTGTCAGTTCAAATGATTTTAAAGCTCGCGTGCTGCAAACAATCATATCGACATAAGATTTGGATATATTTGTTTGAATATTCAAAAGAAAGAGTAGTAATCCAAATTTTTTGCTTAAGTGCCTGAGCAATAGGTTCACATGCCTTTGTCGCTTCTAAACTGTTGAGTTACTTTATGTCTTTGATTATTAATTAGCAATAATCCAACAACAATACTTTATCACAGCTCTTCTCTCAAATTAAGCTTCTTAGTAATTATTAATTGTTATAATATATATATAAGACCGCGGTGGCCTGGTTGGTTTAGGGCGTCGTTCTCGTTACCAAAAGTGAGTTCGAATCCCGGCTTAACTGAAAATCCATCGTGTTTACTAATGGCGACTGGGGCACGTAAAATATGTCGGGTCGCAATGTCCTCCATGTTCCCATTACAAATTAATACCTCTGGGGGTGGTTGTAGCCAGGCTTTGGATGTTCACTGGTTTCAATCTCTAAATTTGAAGATTTAGATGGTGCTGCCATCTCTGAGCCAAAAGTCGTTCTTCCAAATTCGTTTGAGGGTGCTCTATTCAAAAATGGAAGGCGCGCTCTCTCTGACATCATTCACCTAGTCTCTGACAGGCGGGCTTGGCATTGCCAAATGCCATCAGAAACAACAACACATATATATATTTCTGTTTTGGGACAGAAATTTAGTATCAAAGTAATTAAATTTGTTTAAAATGCATCGGACATACAATTAGAAAACCTATAACTGATTATTTTAAAAAATAATTTTTTATAAGCTAACGAAAATACTGTTTGCAATTCACATATTTTCCAGGTATGGAAATCAATGATACGTCAATTATATATTGACATAATTCTACAATGTGCATGTTATGGTACAAAAAGAATTATATTTAATTTGGGAATAAATTATAAATAATTGTTTAAAATATGAGTTTAAATTAAGATATTGTTTTGTTAAATTAATATAATTTTTCAAAATTACTATTTTTAGCCGTATAAATTCTCTAAATGATTTTCCAAATTTTGAATAACAATACGTTACACTCTCTCTTAGTACTTAAATTTCATTTATTAAACGCAAATTTAAATAGAGATTTATAACTCTAGCAGATTTTCTTAAATTTCACTAGTGCTTATGTAATTCGCAGTCTGCAAAATATTTCGAACCTATAAATAAGAAACAAAATTATTTATTCATATGAAGCAATACTTTGTTATTGAGTTATATGAGTAATAGTCATATTTTCTTTTAGTAAGATGTGAGCTTAAAGAATATAGAGATTAAAAATCTATTAAAGTTAACTTGCAAGGATATACGTGCATTAATTTTACTTTTATTCTAAATTTCGTATCAGTATCTTCTTATTCATTAAATTTAATTAGTTGCATAATCCCTATTCCCCACTAATGAAGTTCAAGTTGATCTTTCAGCTTAACAAACTTTAAGGAATTAATAACTTCTTAGTCAAAATATGCCTTTCACAAAGGCATTTGTTTTAAATCAACTGAAATATATATTGATTGCAAATAAAAAAAGTCAGTTGTTGATATTGACTCAAAATAATATTGAAAACATTCACTACTGTTTAATATGTTTAGAAACATTATGAATTAGAAGATATGAAAATATTATATTCTGATACTAAACATTAATTCTGTGAAAATTATTTGGTAAATGATGAAAGATATTGTATTTCCAAGATTAGTCATAGTTATTCATTCAGTGCTTACGATCAGGAGAATCCTCTATGACTCACTTTAGTTATGAATGATTCAACTTGAGCCATTTATGACTGCTCAAGTGACTGCTTAAGTGAACACACACTCAGTCACTATTCCAGTGAATTGATTGAGTACTCTGGATTCATAGATACTATTAATAAAACATGTAATTTTAAATATTATTATTACATGATCTTGATAATCATTTGTTTGAGAAAATTTAAATGCTATTAATTAGAAAATTTCTTTTAGAATAGGAATTTCATAAGTTTCATAAGAAAATCATTCATAAGAAAATGTGGCACTCTATGTAGCACCACACTATTTGTGGGTATAAACGCATTGAGCCTTTGTTATTTTAACTAATTAAGCTATTGTACATCTAAAGACACCCTTTTTGATCTAAGCGAGATGTAATGTATGATAATTCATGTATGTTTTAAAACACATCACACAAGGATGAAAGGCAGTGATTAAAGGCAAAAATAATGATTTTGGAAAGTAATCAAGGACGAGCACTCTAACTCTAACATAGAATGACGAATAATATTGCAGTTAAGATCATCTTCACTTATACATAATAAGGTCATCAAAAGTTGGTTATAAATGTAAGAATATCATCAATCTGAATATTATAATTTTTTACAAATTTTGCGCACTAATTTTGTATTTGTTATACCATGGCAATTTAGAATGACTTATTTTACATCTTATGATGATTTGGCTAACATGTACAAAAAGTTACTTTGAATCCTAGAAAGAACCTAAGACAAATGAACCCATCAAACTATAACAACAACTGTGACAAAAGTTTTACAATTACAAATTCGACAGCAAAGCCAGCCCAATTACGCCATTATCAACACATTTTGTTTTGTCTTAGAACACAGATATTTGAGGACTAAGACATCTCTGCTACTAGTTATTTAGCATTTTATATTGAGTGGTGGATCTACAAACCAGTGGTAGATCTTCTATTTTGCGAAGCAGAAATTAAGTAGAAGTCCTTGGAGTGCTATCCCCAGAGTGCCACCTTGGCCTGCCACTTTTAGAGGTATAGATTTGGATTGGGAACTAGGGGGACTTTGAGACCTCTACATATTTAACGTGCTCAAGTCGCCATTTTTGAACATGGTGGTCTTTAGCCTGTACCAGGTTCGAACTGACTTTTTTGGGTCGCGAGAACGATATCTCCCGACTATACTACCATGGCTCATCGTCTACACATTACATTACAGAAGGGCATTATATTTAGATTAATTAACGTTTATAAAGTCAGCGTGAGGGTCTTTTGTTGAATGATATGTTCGTCGATCTTTATGTCGTTGATTTCGCACGTGTTAGTTAATTGGAGCATGCCCTAAATTTTAAAACTGACCCCAAAACACTTCAAATATCCAAGGTTGCTAACAAAAAATTCAAATTGAATTTCGAATCAAGAAATATTGAGCAGAAAGCTAGAAAATTAACTGACCAAGCATCCAACTCGGTTATGTTGAGTAAGAATTGATCCGGCCATGGTGGCTTGGTTGGTTAGGGCGTCGTTCTCATTACCGGCAGGTAGTGATTTCAAAACCCTGCTTAACGGATCTGTCGTGTTTATTAATGGTGACTGGAGCATGTAAAATACGTAGCGTAACAATGTCCTCCATGTTCCCATTCCAAATTTATACCTAAGGGGTTGATTGGGGCCTGACTATGGGTCTTCCCTGGCTTCCATCTCTAAATTGTAAGACTCAGATGGTGCTGCAATCTATGAGCCAAAGCCGTACTTTGGTACGACTTGTGGTATCTCATACGAAGATGGAAGTCATGCTTCCTCCTTCGTATGAGGGTGCTCTATTCATAACGGAAAACGCTCTTTCTGACTTCATTCGCCCAGACCCTGACGGGCGGTATTAGCTTCGCCAAGTGTCAAAAGTAACAAAAACAATAACAATTGATCCGGAATAAAGCCTAACAACATTGAAAGGTCTGCAATTTAAAATGGACTCCAAACTACTACAAACATCAACACTGGAAGTGCCAATCAAACCCATGAAATGCAAAACTGAATGCAAGAGCTTTAACCATCCATTTGTGTATCAGCTCGGCTTTGTTGGAAAATAAGAGTGAGAGTTTAATAAATAAATAAATAAAAACTGAATTAAGAGTAATTTAGATACTTATTTGCTAATATCAGTAAAACATTTTAAATGAGAAAAAAATCATAAGAACCAAAATATATACTACAATTAATAAGAAATTTAATCATTTATAAGTAACTTTCTTAAAGTAAGTTTATGTAGAACAAATATAAAGTAACAAATCAATGAATAAAAGAATTTTAACAATGTGTTCTTGCCATTTCGAATACTTTTATAAAGTTAAGAAACTAAAAAAGAAAAAAAATCAACGAATCAAATAATTTAATAAACAATAATTTCAGAATCACTTATTTATGTCTTAGAGCTGAAAAGAAAATCATCGAAATTATTTTTCTTCTCTTATATCAATAATTATTAGTTCACTTACTTTATTTTTTCCTTCAGCTTAAAAAATATAATTCCTAACAATAAAATCTTTATCACTAAACATTGATGCTTTTGAAATTTATGACTTTTTAGTCATTTATTGTAAGATTAGTTTGCAGTGTCAAGAAGTAAATATAAACTAAAGTATCTTAGGAGTCAAATGCTCCGATTTCTTTTTGAAAACTAAAATATTTCAGATCGTAAGTATCGCTATAAATGTTATCACAGGGACACTCTTTTTATATCCTTTCCGAAGTAGGAATAAACTGCTGAGATAGAGTTATAGAGCAGTTGAAACCCTCATTTGGAAACTTGCCAAATATAATCTTGTCAAAAAAACGCAGTTTAAAAACAATATATCTTTTGTAAGCAGGTGCAAGTTTCTATTTATGAATTTTTGTTAGACTTAGATTTTCACAAATTACAATCGGTTGTAGTATGATAAAATAAAAGCCCCGCGCTTTGAATTTTATTAGTTCTTTCAGCAAAATTGAATTGAATTCATTGTTAGATAGAAGGGAATTCAATTTCTGCAAATAAATTTTTATTTAGTGTGGAAAAAGTAACTATCGTAAAAAAAGTTTAGTCTTTCATTCTATATTTTTATTTGTATAGTTAATTGATTTTTTAAAGATGCGAATGAAATGTAAGATTTTAAATTAATTGATAAAACTGGAGAAAGGAATATGTTAGGCGTAAAACACAACTCTTATAAACTCATTGTAATTCTGTTTTTAGATTAAACTTCAGTATTAAAAATTGGCATTCCAGCTAAGAATGAAAATTTAAAAAAAAAATTTTGAGAGATCAGGTCTATACACTTAATTTCTTACATTTATAATATATTTTTGAATTTAAAAAAAACAGATTCTTAAATAGATTTAAACTTAATATAAATTCCATTCGTTAAAAAATTTCTGTAATAATTTATATTAATATTTTTTAATGTGTTTTGAAATAATTAAAATGAGTGATGAAAAGTGCATAAATAATTATAAACAAAGTATTTGTAGACATTTATTTAAGCACTCAGATATTTACAAGAAATTTAAAACACTTAAATTTCAAAAAGATGCAAACTAAAGGAACTACAGAGTGATTATCGTGTTCTATTGTATGGTAATACAACATAGATAATGTAGATGACTACAGAAAGAGATCTTAAAATTAACAAGTTTTGTGAATATTCGTCTGTCACCAAACGCCTCAAAATTTTGTACCACGATTAAGTATAGGCAACTCACACAAAAGGGTAAATTCAGATTAATATTTTTCATGGTATCTTCCAATTTTAGTATTCATCGAATAATTTTCAACTGATGAGTACAAAAATTATACAAAACAATTTGTGGCAATTCACTTTAATTAGTTTTAACATTAAATTAGGAACATTTATTAGTTATTTTAAACATTGAACAAACAGAATATTTTAACCTTCTCAATGATAAAGTAGGAAAGACTATTAAATATCAGATATAATTATTAATTATTCACATAAAATCAACACAAGCAAATCATATTTAATCTTCTATTCTAATTTAAAAATTTGAAGATAAGGATATTAACTATTAAAATAATTTTAATTTACAAGATTTTTAACATTTCAAAAAAGTACTTGCGGCCAAGTTATGCTGATAAATTACACTGTCCCCCAGCGGAAATGTAATATCAGTCAATACGAAGACAGATATTGCATTTCTGCTGGTGCAACATCAAAATACAGCACGAAGTTTGAACTGTTTAAAAGTTTGCACAATGCTATCAATAGGATCTGCAAATAACTACAATCACATTACAACTGTATATCATGGAAAAGTGATGTGAAATTTATAATGTGTGTGTAAAATGTGGAAATATTGTTATTTCTAAGAACCTGAATTACAAATAAAATTCATATAGAGTTATTGACAAGGTGTCTAAAGCCATGATAATGTTGCACTTTCACAGGATTTTATATTTGTGCACTATACAGACAGAAGTAAAGTGATTTTTTTTAACTATATTTGATTGGAATCCTTATTTGTCTCTACAACAAGCTAAGTTATCATTTTTACAACGTGGTCCACTAATTTGATTTTAGTTAAAACATTGCTTAAAGGTATTTCTTTGGAAAGGAAAGATTTTGTTCCTGTTTACTTTTTCAGTTTTCTTTTCTTTGTAATTGAGTGTCTTTTAAACATGTATTTTGCTACTTTAATATTTTCATTGGAAAAAAAAATTGTTATGTATTCCTCTTATGTTATCTTCTATAGTGTGAAGCATTTCAATATAAATTTTACGGATTATATTTTATTTTTTTTTGTTGATACTTTTTAGCTGATTTTATAATAAAAGATATTATTTGTTAATTTTAATAAAAGATATTATTTGTTAGTTTATTATAAAAGATATTATTTATAATAAAAGATATTATATATCTCAAATTTGTCACCGAGGACTTGACTGCAAAAAACTTCTTCTATAATTTGAAATGCAATTAGTCTTGTTTTTTAATGAACAACTTTTTTTCTTTGCATTGGATTTTAACTTCATTTAACTTAAATTCATTTCACCAATTAGCTTTTAAAATCCGTGATTTTGTTTAATAAAAAATGAAAATATATGTTGGATCAAAGATTACTGTTCAATAAGATTTTGCTGGCTTTTTATATTAACAAAATTAGTTATATTTAAGATCTGATTTTCTCTAGATGATGTCTCTGAGTTTAGAGGTCATTAATTTTATTTTATGAGAGACCAAAGTGAATGCTGTCATAATAGATGACGCAGCTTATCTGATGTCATCACTTTCTTCGTGTAATCTGATGTCATCACCATATTGAAGAAAAAGTCGCAGACCAATGTCAAGTTTGACAGTGCTATTTTATGTTTTCGTTGTGTATAATCAAAATTAGGCTTTTCGAGCAGGTTGAGCTCGTCGATATTTTCAATTATTCACAATTTAATACCTTACTTTGAGTAAAATGCTTATCTTAAGAGAGTAATAGCGTAGTGAATTTTTTCATAAGTGATCAGGAAATAAAAACTTAAAACTTAACTTATTTAAAAGTAAATAATTACGATAAATTTTTTATACTAGGAGTTTTTTAATGTGTTACTTGAAGGAAAATTATTTTAATTAGCTTGCTTATTACATAAGTTGAAAATAAAATAACAGTTTTTTTAAAACTATTTAAAATTACTCTGAAAGAAAAGTAAAAACAATAGCAAATGCCTAACAACCCCATGATTAATAGCAATGCCTCTAGCGATCAACTGATTTATTTATTATTTCCACTGAATGTTTGATATAATTATCAAAAATACAATGCATATATTCTTTTATATGCTGGTAAAAGTGCTCAATTCTGAGAATGTTTTAAGCAATACCGCATTCCATTTTCAAAATTGAAGAACTCTATTTTAATGAACTTTATACCAGGCTCAGGTTTACTGTACGGTCGCTCTTGGCAAGTTTTTCCAAAGTTGGCGATAAATAACAATTTCTGGCAACCCAACCAATTCTGACTAATCTCAGATGAGGGATTCCAACCAATGAAAAATCAAATATTCTGTTTATTTTCAGACCTCGATTGTCCAGATTGGCGGAGTTGGCGAGATTTTGGCGATTTTTTGAAAAAGTTGCCAAAGTACAGTAAATTTTTACCTTTATACCATATTGTCATGATTTAACTGTGCATTTTTATTCTAATTTTCTATTATTGTAGTTTTAAATTTTGCAAGGAATAAACAACTCCAATAAACCATACTAATAAAATATTATTTTGTTACAAATTTATGCATTCAACATAGTGTACCTTCATAGTGTACTTTTCTGTTTTTAGGAATAGACGTTAAAAAATGTTTTCGTAAAATCTACACTAGACTTATATTGCTTTACTATTTTATTTCCTTTTTTTTTCTCCAATGGTGGGCACTTGTCTGATTAACCCTTTTTTAGCCACAACAAGGCCGGAAACTGCTACTCATTTATCGTTACCCGGTGGGCACCTGTGAACCAAGTCATGGAGGCGAGAGCACTACCCACGTCACACCACCACAAACTCGTTTATAGGGCGGGCCACATTTATCCATCATCAGAGGAAAGGACAAGAAACACATACGAAGAGAAAGTACATCCATGCCCGAGCCGGGATTCAAACCCAGATCCTCCCCATAAGTAGTCAGTTGCGCTAATCACTTGACAAGTTGGGCGGCAACGAACATGTTGGCCCATGAGGGGATCGAACCCACTACCTTCGCGTTATTAGCAACCATTTTAATGTTTGGAATAACAATTTTCAAATTAATTTCTCTGAACACTTCATCATATATTGAAATTGTATAAGATAACATTATAATTAAAAATAATGGAAATTAGTAAAATCTCAAATTAATTTATAGAAATAAGTATTTTAATTAAATATATTGTTATAAATTTGCAAATATTACTTGTATTTGTCTTAAAATATGTGCAAAAAATAAAATAGGGAAAAATAGATATTTCTGGAATATTCCCTCAATGATGATCTAGGACCAATATTAAAAGAGATAGTCTAAAACCTTTCAGAAACCTTGGCGAAACTTTTCACGTCAAGTCAGGTATAAGAACCGCCCTACGGCATAGAGGAATTCGTAGTGGGGCAGTCAGTCTTGAATGCTAGTCTATTGCATAGAAGTTGTTATTTGTTCTGAGGTAGTAGACACTTTTGAGTTTGAAAATTGTTTTCTGTTATATTAGCTGAATTGGAGCTGTGAAATTATGATTTCTAAAGCTGATATTTCCTGTAACTTGTAGAAATTCCTATGAATAAAAGCTTTGCGATTTTTACAATATTATTTTATCGACTATCAATCAACACAAACCCCAAAGGGCAGAGCTATATATAAAATAAAGGTATGTTATTTAAAATTATATAATTATTTACTTCAAAAAGATTAAAAATTTTGATTATAATGAAAAATAACATAATTTGATTGTTGCAGTTAATAAAATATTGGACTGTTTAAATATTATTCAAGTTTAATTTAATTAATTAATTATATATATTTCCATTCTAACTAAAAGGGGAATTATTGATAAATTTAAATGAAGGAACGTCAAGAATAGTGAACACTTTAATTCAATACGAATATAAACTTTTGCTTTTCTAAATAATTACTGTTTATGTGAAAAAATTTTAAAAAATTTAATTACATTATTCTAATTAATTGATTAATTTAAAATGTGCTAAAAGATTTAAATAATTTTTGGTAAAAATTTACTGTACGGTTGCTCTTGGCAACTTTTTCAAAAAAATTGTCAAAAATCTCGCCAATCTAGTCAAGCGAGGTTTGAAAATAAACAGAATATTTCATTTTTCATTGGTCGATTCCCGTTTTATAAGAACCCCCACTTTTCATTCGTCGGAATTCCTCATCTGTGATTGGTCAGAATTTGTTTGGTTTATAAAAAATGTTATTTATCGCCAACTTTGGAAAATCACGCCAAGAGTGACCGTACAGTAAATCTGACCGTAATTTTCAAATTCTTTGAATTAATAAGTGCATATAATTACGTCATAATCGTGATTTATTACATTAAAATTTAATTAAAATGATGCTTACTTCATTTGGAATACCAGCTGTTTCACCAACAAGGGAAGCCCACCACACCATAAGGTAGGAAAATATCGCAATCCAACAAATACTTCCCACGAAAGAGACATAGAAGTACTTTCTTTTCTCCTGAAATAAAAAACATGAACGTTGACTTTAAGAACTTGAAGCTTTGATGTAAGAAATATGAACATTGATTTTATATACAAGAGATTATTGGTATTAAAATATATGGAACTTTATTAGATGAATAAGAGTATTTAATACTTTTTCTAGCAAACCATTTATGGAAATCGTGTTCCACAGAAATGCTTTAAATTTTTATAATTAGAAATAATTTATAATACATAAATTAATATAAGGTGATATAAAGCATCTGTAATAAATTTATAGAGAGTATTTTAAATGAAAGCTTATAGATCTGTTCAGTTAAGGCTATAAATTATAATTCCAGGATTAAAAAACGTTTAATAATAAAAACAAAAATGTAATAATATGTGTTTAGTACGTATTTGAAGAGATGTAAAACTTTTCATTTTCCCTTTAATTATAAAATCATCACAGAAAACACATCAGAGAATTTAATACTTTCAAGCAAATAATTTAGGAAAATTATTATCCACAGAAATGCTTTAAATTATTATAATTAGAGATAATATATAATACATAAATTAATATAAGGTGATATAAAGCATCTATAATAAATTTATAGACATTATTTTAAATGAAAGCTTACAGATAAGGCTATAAATTACAATTCAAGAATTAAAAAAAGTTTAATAATAAAAACAATAATGTAATAATATGTATTTAGTAAGTATTTGAAGAGATGTAAAACTTTCCATTGTCCCTTTTATTATAAGAAAAACAACAAAAACAAAGGTAAAACTTAAGTTTTAATACTTTTTATTAAATTAAATATTTATTATAATTTTACTATTTTTCTTTTGTTTATAGAAATAAAAAAAGAAGGATATGTACGTGAAAATAATAAAAAAAAGAGAGTAAAATTTTGAGGCAAGAAATAAAAACATAAAGAGAAACGAATAATGTACAAGTGATTTTCTTAACTTGCAATGAAATACTCTGCGTAAAGGATGTATTAATTAATGCGTATATTAAAATATTTAAAACAACATAACACTCTTTTTTAAGTGTAAGAGAAACCCCTTTGCCATTAATGTTTTTAGATAAAAATTTAAGAAAAATAAATTTTAAAAATTTAAAAATTCAGTATAAAATTTTAAATGTAGAAGTCTTAATATGAGTATGAAATTAACGATAGTTTTTAAAAAATTGTTAAGAAACTATATATAAGACGAAAAACACATAAATGTAAAATTATGTACTTAAATTGTTGAATAATCCATTTATATATTAATTGATTTCACAATATAAATTCTAAATAATTCAAATTCATCTTTTAAAATATATTAAAATTTCTATTTTATTTCATAAATCTTCAACGAATTATTAAAAAAATAATTTACTTAATTGCTTGAATAACTTTCCATAAAATATAAACATACATGTAAATATATAATAATTCATTTATAATTTTAGTTTCATCATATGTTCGGTGTCCTGTATATATATATATATATATATATATATATATAAATAAAAGAATATAATTTGCCTATGATTTGTTTTGTTTATTTTTCACTTTGATTCTATTTATTTCAATTTTGATATAGTTGTATTTTCTTCTTATATAGACACTCTTCGAGGGAGTAACACGAATATTTTTAGACCTTTGTCTTTCATGTTTGTCAGAAAAGGGGGTCAGTTTTGCATAGCTGACCATCTCCCTCCTGATGAAGACGTGATCCCTATGCTTTTTCCTTAATTATATTATATTACATTGTTTATCTTCATTTTTTTTCCTGATTTTGTCTTATTGATATTAAATTATATAGTTTCTTCTTTGTTTTATCTTTATCCATTAAATGTATCTTTATATATATATATATATATATATATATATATATATATATATATATATAAAGTTTACGCTTCCAGTAAAGTTCTTATATCACTTGAAAATACACTACTGGCCATTAAAATTGCTACACCAGGAAGAAATGCAGATAACAAAATGATATTTATTGGACAAATATATTAAACTAGAAATAACTAGGGATTAAATTTTCAAAACATTTGGCTGGATAGATCCTGAGAAATCAGTACCCAGAACAAATACCTCTGGCAGTAATAACAGCAGTTGCACGCCTGGGCATTGAGTCAAACAGAGATTGGATTGCATGTACAGGTACATATACCCATGCAGCTTAAACACGATGCCACAGTTCATCAACCGTAGTGACTGGCATTTGGTGACGAGCCAGTCGCTCGGCAACCATTGACCAGACGTTTTCTATTGGCGAAAGATCTGGAGAACATGCTGGCCAGGGCAAAAGCCGAACATGTTCCGTATCAAAGAAGATCCGTACAATACCGGCAACATGCGGTCGGGCATTGTCCTGGTGAAACGTAGGGTTTCGCAGGGCTCGAATAAAGGGTAGAGCCACGGGTCGTAACACACCAGAAATGTAATGTGCACTGTTCAAAGCACCGTCAATGCGAACAAGAGGTGACCGAGATGTGTATCCAATGGCACCCCATACCATCACGCCAGGTGATCGGCCAGTATGACGATGACGAATGCACGCTGCCAGTGTGTGTTCACCACGATGCCGCCGAACACTGATGAGACCATCATAATGATGTACACAGAACCTGGATTCATATGAAAAGATGACTTCTCGCCATTCGGACGCCCAGGTTCGTCGTTGATCACACCATTGAAGGCGCTCTTGTCTATGACGCAGCGTCAAGGGAAGCCGCAGCCATGGTCTCCGAGCTGAGAGTCCATGCTGCTGCAAACGTTGTCGAACTGTTCGTGCAGACACTTGTTGCCTTCCAAACGACCCCGTTTCTTGACTCACGGCTCGTGACGTGGTTGCACGATCCATTACGGCTATGCGGATAATATGCCTGTCTTCTCGGCTGCTAGTGATAGGTGGCCGTTGAGATCCCGCATGGCGTTTCGTATTACCGTCCTGAACCCATCGATTCCTTATTCTGCTAACAGTCATTGGATCTCAACCGACGCGAGCAGCAATACTGAGATAAGATAAACCGCAATCCCGGTACGCTACAATTCGACCTTTATCAAAGTCAGAAACGTGCTGGTACGCATTTCTCCTTCTTACACGAGGGATCGCAACAACTTTTCACCAGGCATCAATGTTCGAATGCAATTGGTGTATGAGGAACCGGCTGAACAATTTCTTCATTTAAACACAATGTAGGTGTCGCTACTGTCACCTGCTTTGTCTGAATGCGCTGAAAAGCTAATCATTTGCATATTACAGCACCTTCTTCCTTTCGTATAAATTTCACTTCTGTAGCATGTCGCCTTCTTGGTGTAGCAATTTTAATAGCCAGGAGTGTATATATGACTGTCTCGAATTATAGAAGAAATTAAACAAGAATTATAAAAGAAATGCTTTTTTGAAGGCATTGAAAGAGGTGAGTACTTTTTGAGTGCTTATTTCAAATATGTTGTTGTGGCACATCCCCAAGATTACAGGAGCTAAATTAAGTCCATGAAACTTAGTACCCTAAAGAAGTTCAAAACTAAAAGTGAATTGTCAGCAATGTCCTACTTGGAGAAGCCCAGACAAGCAATATTTGTTCCTAATTTTCATTTCGCAAGTTCATTTCGCATTTTTAAAGAGTAATTAAAAGATTAAAACAGATTGTATGCTTGCAGTAAAAAAGATCCACGATGATGTAAACATAAACAATAGTAGAAAAGGGTACACAGTAGGGAATAAATTGTGTTTGTAAAAACTATTAAATATCAACATTAACAAATGCGTTAATATTAATTATAATAAAAAAAGTGAAGTACAAATATGTGATGAAAAATGAAGTACTTTAATATGAGTTCCCAAAATGTAATGCACAGGCTTTTCATCCTTTCCATTTGGATTGTCTCAAAGATCTCAGATATCTCTGATGCATAGTTCCAATTGTTGGATAATTCCAACAATGGTTATTCCAATTGTTGTATTATTCCAACAATGTTTATTGTTTATTGCAATTGTTGTATTATTTCAACAATGTTTAGTGTTTATTCCAGTTGTTTATTCTAATTGTTGTATTATTCCAACAATTTTATTGTTTATTCCAATTGTTGGATTATTTTAACAATTGGAACTATGCGTCAAATAAGATACTCAGTGCTCTCAACGTCTTACATTGTGTTAGAACGGCATTTCTATGTTATTCTGACTCATTTTAAGATTTACTCTTTATCTTCTAGATATTTTTAAATCCAAAGCTAGGACATCCCGTACATTTATTTTCAATCTTTCAAAAACATAGAAACAACAGTTCTATTTTTATTACGTAAATCACAATTAAAGTGGCTTAAAAATAATTTACCGGATTTCTTGTGTCTGGAAGAGTGAGATATAGAGGGAAAACTATTGGAGCTAATAAAACATAATTCAATCTTTTCTGCCAGGTGTCAGGCCAAGTCAAGTCCATCGGCTTTTCGCCTTCTTCCTCTTCTTCTTCAGCAGGAGGTTCTGGGGGCTAAAATAAGGCAGAAAATTCGATGTTTAAACAAAAATAATTTAACACTAATTATTATCAGTTAATTATAATTTAAGATATTTTAAAAACAAAAACCATAACATAATTCTATCTTATATATTCTGGTTTTATTAAATGATCAGAATTATGTCAATTTTTTCATGAAAATTTCAGTGCTAATACTTAAAAATAAATATTGATATTTTAGCAATACTTTTTATTTAGTTGGATTCATATTGTTCACATTTAATTATTAAAATTAAATGATTGAATATAAACTTTATGAGTTTTACCTTAAATAATTTTATCTGTTATGATATTTTGAAAGTTCGAGAAATTTAAGCAGGAAAATAAAATTACTATCATCCTTTTTAAATATCACTTTAATTTTTCTTTTTAAATTAATCTAAGTTAGATTTGTTACATATATTAAACTATTATATTAATAAATAATTTGCAACAAATCTAAGTTAGAATTGTTGCAAATAAATGTTATAAAATGCTTTTAATATAGTAAATGAAAATGATTTCTAAATGATATACAAGTGGATAACTGTTCCTACAATTTTTAAAAAAAGTTTCTAGCTATTAATCTTTTTTTTTAACATTTTTAATTATAATGAATAACAAATAAATAAACAATAGCTTTGAAGCCACTTGAAAAATAAAAATAATAAATCCATATTTGTAAGTATATAGGACTCTTCTCAAAATTATCATATTATCATTATTAATGACTTGAAACCGTTGTGGTTTGGTTGGTTAGGGTGTTCATTTTCGTTATAGGAAGGTAGTGAGTTCGAATCTGGACCCAAATGAAGATCCATCGTGTTCATTATTGGAGACAGAAAGACTAGAAAATGTTGTGGTCGTAATGTCCTTCATATGAAATGATACTCTACGAGTGATAGGCCAAGTTCGGAGGTCCGCTTAGTTTCAGCTTCTAAATTACGAAGACCCACCCATTTTCGGAGTTACCCATTGATTACGTCATTAGACAAAATGCCATCACTTCCGTTTCTTGTAGTGTTGAATGGTTTGAAAGGAATCCTTATAGCCGATAATAATAATTAATGAACTTGTTTTTCAACTTGTATTAACAATTATTGATATTTTAAAATACTTAAACAAGAAAATATTTAAAAATTTATTTTTGAATAAATGTAACCTGCGACATTGAATTTTTTTTGTAATAATTCAGGATTTTTAGCATACTTGAAAAAAAAAAAAAAGAAAAAAAAAAAGAAAAGCATTTCAATCGCTTTTGCATATTTAAACTAATTATAAAGTGAATGTTTTGTGTTATCTTTTTAATTTTACTTTTTCTTCTCTTCTATTGTCAAGACGCTAATGGCTCCAGTCAATGGAAGATAACTTCTTTCAAACTGATTCTTTGGTCTTTACATATGGAATCGGTTTATTAACAAAATTAACTTCGATTTAATTTTTAATTTTGATTCTCAAAGAGTTCAAGCTACAGAAACTCACTCGATGTCATGCTTTTCGCGTACCTGGAACAATCCATGTTTTACGCACAAGATGTTCTTCAAAGTCTTTTTGCACGCAAAGCGAAAGACATCAGGCGAAAATTATGTAATGTTTTCAAAACTATTCAGCTATGGTTAAACGACTTGTGTCAACATGTGCATTGCTGGAATTCATCGGAATTCTTATGGAAACATGATTATCTCTGTCTGATAAAAATCAATGTAAAGCACAATAAAATATATTTGAAATTTTTATAAAAATATAATTTTCTACAGAAGAATTTTTAAAATATTAGATACTACTGTACAGCATTTAATCAAAACCAATTATTGTTTAAAAAACAACTTTAATATTGCAAATGAATTTTAAATATTTGAGATAAAAATATTTAAGTTCAACAAACAATTTAATTTGTTTATATTACAAGAATCGACATAATTTCATTTTCTAACCAATACAGTTTTTTAAAAGAAATTGAAAATAATTTAATACTTTATAGAAATATTGTAATTCTCTACTCCACCTTAACTTTATATTCTGCAAGTTTTTTATAAGAGTATTAAGTTAGTATTCATTTTTATTAATCATAGATTTTACTATTTTTAATTAATGTTAAAATTAACTTTTGTAAAAAGCAAAATATTAGTTAAAATGTGTTGTTTGATTCAAAATCTCGAATTTCTTCTTAAATTATTATATTTTATTATTGAAGCACTGTTTTTATTTATTACTTTTATTTTTGTTCAATAATTCATAATTCCTTCTTTTATAAGCATGTTGTTATTTATTAAGTTTACTCAGTTTAAGTGCTTTCTCACCTCTAAATTGTTTTCGGTCTTTGTTATATATTCCACAATAAATTATTTTATTTAATTTTTTTTCAAAATACTATTTTAATTAAATTTATTATTAATATTTAGTCTCTTTAAAATCAGGCTAAATGCTTAATTTTATCTTCTTACAATTTCAAAACTTAATTTTGCAAAATTTAGATACATACATGTATGTAACGTAAAATATATTGTACATAAAAATACACATAACTTTGCATGCTTTAAAAATACATATAGTAAATAATTAAGCTCAAAACCATCATAAAATATACTATATTGCTATTCTTTCTTTTATAACTCGTTTCATCTTAAGCCAAGCAGTGGTTTTATGTCTTACACAAATTATTAAAAATTCAGTGTTTCTAGAGTAAACTTAATTAAGGCTTTATGGAGAAAAATTAAATTGTAAAATTGTATTTTCGTAGAATATTAATAGAAAAAGCTCATGATTCTGAAAAAAGAATAAAAAATGATTTTTACTAATTAAGAAATCATTTCAACTGAATAATAAAAATGTAAGTAAGGTTTAAAAATTAAAAGCAAAAATATTTGCATTATTTCGTTCAAAGATAACACATATACTTACAATAAGTTTTATTAATTTATAATAAATAAATTCCCTATAGAAATCTGAAGTAAAAACATATTTTTAAAAATATTTTATCTAAGATCTTATCAAGTTTAAATGTGTTTATAGCGGAAATATTAAAACGAAAAACTATTTTGATGATTTTTTTTTATAATTTCTAAATGAAGCATGCATGCTATGTGAACTTTTTAAATGATTTGCAATAAATAAAACATACTGAATAATGAAGATATATATCAATCTAAATATAGATCTAAGCATGATAAATTCTTAATAGTTCTTTAGCAAACAATTTTTTGAAAGAAGTTGCAAGTTTTATTTTTATTCAATGACAATGTTTGAGTATATTTTTTCATAGTATAAAATAATTTTTTAAATAATATATACAATCCATAGATCTTATTAATTTTCAAATATATTTACGAGGAAATTTAAGCTTTGTAATATAATTTCTAAATGGTAAATTTCCTTAATTGTTTTCCCAAACGATAAGATTGAATGTATCTTAATTTTTGTGAAAAATTCAAAAGATTTTTGTGTTTTACTGTTTAATATTTCTCTCATTAATATTATAGAATTGTTATAATATATTTACATTCAAGCTGAGAGAATTTGAACGCGTTAAAAGTTATAAAAGGTCCAATGTCTTTTTATTTGGCTTTAAGACATGTGAAGAGGAGGACGCCAATTTGAATGTCGACTTTTTCATTTGAATGATTTCAAAACTCAAAACAATATAATATGTTTACTAATTTTCTTTGCCACAAATATCTTGGATAGGATATACTAACTTAATCTAGCGTCATTTGAATTTTTAAAGTATCATGAATAACAATAAATAATTGTCAAATGATTTTCAAAAATTCGATGATAAAAATCTCGGTTATAGAATTTATTGTTTAAGCATACAATAAAATGGAATCTGTATCTCATAAAAATAACAGTATGGTTATAGATTTGTGTTTTAATACTATTACTTTAAACTCTATAACATACGGATTGTACCCTCTTTCAGTATTAGAGAAACAAAACTGACTGCATTTTATGCAGTACAGTTACCAGTAAGTGAGCCATTGTCACGCCGAAAGTGAGTAAACTATTTTTGAAAATAGTCGAAGCAAATAGTAGAATCAGATTTAACCTTTACTATAAGATGTATACACTCCTAAGAAAATCCAATAATTTCGAATGCTCTATGAATATTAGATCATTCTAACTCGTTTATAATCTTAAATAAACCTTTTTTCGTATTTAATTGAATTAAGACTTGATTACAATTAGATTGGATTCAATGTGATATTTTTGCAGTTAATTTCAATTCTTAAAATGTTGATTGGGTTTTGGATAGTAAAAATTGTAATTCATTTCGTTTGACTGGATTTCTAATAGAAATTATTAAAAGTGAATAGTCTTTCATTTGAAGAACATTGCAACCAGCACCTGTTTTACGAGTTCCCTCCGCCATTGGTAAACACAAAAGATCTTCGAAAGATGCTATTCTACATATGCTTACTTACTTAAATATATATATATATATATATATATATATTTACTTAATTGGAAAATAATAAATTTTTCTAATTAAGCAATTTTTATTTGCTTTGTATTATAATTGTAAAAAACTTTACAAAACATACAAATTATTTAAATGCGTTTAAATGTCAGGCATAGAAACATTTTTTTAAAATTGTGTTTTTATTGGAAAAACGAGAAAAAAAATTATAATAAAAAAATTATAGATTTTATCGCATTAACAATGTAAAATAAATTGAAAGGTGAATTTAAAAAAGTGAAAATTTGTACAGAAATATTTTATATTCATAATATAACACGACTTATAATCTAACCCAAAAAAAAAAAAAAAAAAAAAAAAAACTGAGTAGATTTTTTAGGACATTAAAGTAACTAAAATTTCTTATGAATTCTAATTTATTTACCATCTCTCCAGTAGAATTTGAGTTTGGAATGTTCTGGTTGGAATTGTGCATCTGGTTCTTGGAATCTGACGGCAAGACAATATTGACATTCTGAACCGAGTCCGCGTTACTTTGAGGTATGCTGTTGATAGAATCTGCTCGTAAAACAGCGCCATCTCCTGGATCACTTCGAATACTTCTGGTCATGAAGGTCCCTGTCGAATTGTTGGCAGTCTGCAAATACAGTAGTATGAAAACTAAATTCAAGATTTTAAATGTGCAGCACTATTTAATTCATTTAAATATTTTGAGTCAATGTTCCTTTTTCTATTTGGATATGTTTTAGTCTTTATTTATTTAACAATAATTTATTCACAACTTTTTTTAAATAAAAGTTATAGTATTTAAAATAAACTGATTCATAAAGTGATAAATTTGAAGCTGTGTTATTTTTATATTCCATGAGTATACAATTGTCAAATGTTTTAATATTTTGATCAATTGTAACAACAAAAAAATTTTGGAAAATAATTATGAATTATCATAAGGTGGGTATTGATAAGCTCAAATGTTAGTAATTATGAATTATTGCAGTTTGAAAGAAATTGCTAAACATTATTACCTTTGTGCAAAAATGAATATGTAAAAATTTGAAAGATTTTATTCAACTGTTTCTTTCAATAAAAATTAGTACAGAAATCAGTATATTTTTAAGTATACGAAATGAAATCAAAGCATAAATTCCACATATTTATAATTTATTTCAATTAATATTATTGATTTTACATTGTATCAAGCAATTCGTAAAGATGGATGCCGATGCCAACTCACTTTCAATGCTTGAAGTAGACTATGAGGAAATCACAAATGTTCTGTTTTGCCTGGATTGTATTGAACTAACCGAGGTTTTAATAAAAAAAAAGATACATGGTCGCACAAATGATTAAGAGGATGACTAATTTCTCTGCTGTTAAAGGCATTATTGTTATTAAACGCATTCAGACTTAAACTGCCCATAAAATTTAATGCGCATAAATTTTTCAAAGTTTTGGTTAAATTCAATTCTGGATAATATACGAAACTATTATTATAGTAGAGGTGGCATTGCATTTGTTGTTGTTTCTAATGACACTTGGCAACGTCAAGCTCGCCCGACAGAGACTAGACGAATGAAGTCAGAGAGAGAGAGCGTCTTCTGTTTTTGAATAGAGCACCCTCGTACGAAGGTGGAAGTACGACTTTTGGTTTATAGATGGCAGCAGCATCCAAATCTTCCAATTTAGAGATTGAAACCAGAGACCCATAGCCTGGCTCCAACCATCTCCAGAGGTATTAATTTGGAATGGGAGCATTTAAAACATTGCAACTTGATACATTTTACGTGCCACAGTCGCTATTAGTAAACACGACGGAGCCGAGATTCGCCTAAGCCGAGATTCACCACTTTTGGTAACGAGAATGACGGCCAAACCAGCCAGGCCACCACGGCCTTAGCATTGCATTTAAATATTAGATATGAATATACTTGTTGGACCAGCAATTTCACTGCCTATCTTGCAACAAAGATAGAGATCAAGTTAGACGATGCACTACAATTCGTGGGAAATTTGATGTTGAGAGATACTGATTAGGGAGATTGCACAAGAATCAATGCCATTTTCGCTTTTAAAATAAACTCTTAGGTACATTTCATGTACTAAGTCAGAAAGGGAATAATTGAGACATTACAAAGATTTAAAACTAAATTTTCAGAAACTTTATGCTTAAGAAAATATAAATTTCAACAAAGTGATCTCTCAAATCATTCCTTACCACATGTATATAAAAATTATCTCAAATAATCATAAATATTTAGTAACTGTTATAAATATTGATTTTGTCTTTTCAGAAATTTTAGAGAATATATAAGCATAAATTTCACAAAATAGTATTTATGAAAGGAATTTTGTAAAGGAATATCCTTTGGGAAATATCCCAAACTTTTGTAAATTAATTCTGATCGACTTGTTTCAAATCAAATAGTATTAAAATCAGAAGATGATTGATGTGGTTTTTTTGTCACTTATTATACATTATAATGATTAATGACTTCTGAATAGTTTAATGGTTTTTCCATGTATTTATAAACAACCACTTCTACTGTAAGAATCGAATTGGTAAAATGTTGATTTAAAGACAGACCAGCCACTCCTGAACAGAGCCAGCTTCAACAAAAAAATGTTCCAAGACCACTTCAAGTGGTAAGTTATATCATTCATTAAGCCACTTCAGAGTTTAAGTTAGACCACATCCAGAACGATATCAGAGGTTGAACCACGCCATTTCCTAAACCATTTCAGGAGAAATTACATTTTTTCCAAGGTCATTTCAAAGGATAAACGTCACTACTTCTAATGCCACCTCAGAAGTTAAGCCACAAGACATCAAAGGCTCCTTCAGAGGTTTAACTTCACCAATTCCAAGGCAATTTTAGAGGTTCAACCATACCAATTATCTATTTAATGAAAACTATCACAGTAGCTTTGCTGCCAGTTTGTGGCAGACAATTGATTCAAAATAATTATTTTTTTTTTCCTGTTGAGGGAATTAAGTATAATATTTTTATTTAAATCCACACTATATTAAACGCTGATTAGAAATAAAAAATAACATATTTTAAGTGAATTGTATAAATAATGATTTTTTTTTAGAAATACAACACTTCAAAGATTGTTGTATGTTATTTATTAAATTTTAATGTATAGTTTTTTTTTTTTTTAATATTTCAGAAAATCTTTCGTTTTTTATGTTGTGCAAATTCATTATATTAACTGTTTTACATTATTTAATTCTTTTTTATAAATAGGTAATTACTGACATTTTTATCCAATTAATCAATAATATTTAAATGAACAATTTATACTTAAAATTTTTGTGCTGTGTTATATCATATAAATACATGTCTATATCTTCTAATGAATCGTGAAATGTTTCTCTCTAATATGTAATATCAGTATTAAGTTTGAAGCACTCATGTGAAATCTTACTTTATGTACATAAAGCAGAAAAAATATTTAAATTTTTTTAAAATAAAGCAATTACATTCAATTTTTTTTTGTTTCTAATGGCGGGCACCCTTGAGCAAGTATAGTACATTAGCCCATTAGCCGCAACAAGGCCGGAAACTGCTACTCATTTTATCGTTACTCGGTGGGCACCAGTGTACCAAGTCACGTAGGTACGAGTAGCATCGCCCACGCCACACCACCACAAACCCGTTTATAGGGCGGCCCACATTCCTCCATCATCTGAGGAAAGGACAAGAAACACAGAGAGAGAAAGAGAAAGTACATCCATGCCCAAGCCGGTATTCGAACCCAGGTCCTCTCCATCATTAATCAGTTACGCTAACCACTAGACAAGTGGGACAGCTCATCAATATTTCTTAAAACAAAGATTTTTTAATTTTAAATTAAGTATGTAAGAATAAACTCACTGTAATTCAAAATTAGTGGAGTTTTTTAACCCAATTTACTTAATAGTGGTGGATAACTCAAATGTGAATCTTAAGAAAATGGTTTTTATTTAGTGGAAAATCCTATTAATGCTTCTAATTACATACACTGCCAATTTAGTAGTACTGATTCTGACGACATTTAATTATATTTTAATACAGATATTGCTAGTTTTTAAATATATTAAAAACAGTTCCCTATGTATTTGGTTGTCAATAACATAACTTGATATAAAACTTTAAAGATGAGATTTTATAGAAAATTTCTTAAAGTTGATGAAGTCTATTTAGAAGTTCTCCACAATGAACGGAGAGTTCCTAGAAAGTGGCTTATTTTAACCCACTAGTTGCTAAGTTGCTTCTACAGGGATATATATTTTTAAATTATAGGTGTTGAATGTAATTAACAGTAGAGGTTAATGCGATTATAATTATTGATTTCATAAAACCATTCTCCATGTGATACATTAATGAAGATGTGATGATATCATCTATTTAAGGATGACAAAATCTGTAAAAAGAAATAAAAAATATTTAAAAACGTTTTAAGAAAGTGTTTTTTTTTTTTTAAAATTATGTTAGTGCTTCCTAATGTGGTTAACCACAACTTATTAAAAACTAACTTTTTTTTAATTTGTTAAAGCACTAGAATAATAAAAAATTATATTCGTGCTTCCTGATTAAGATTTTAAACTCAAGTCAGTCTTATGCAGCAAGCCTTTTTAAAATAAAGATGTATTGCAAGTTATTACTTAATAAAGCTCAGTGATTAACATATTAAACATTGAATTCATATTCAAAATTATATTACCACTTATTTTATGCTCAACATTCTCGATGTGAAGCATGAGTGATAATGTCATTAGCTAAAGGATGAGTAAGTCTGTTAAAGGAATCAAAAATACTTAAAAAAAATTTATAGAATTCCTTGAATACGGTTTCTTTGAAAATGAAATTTTATTTATTCTTCAATTTTATTATCTTATTCATCTTACAAACTGGCATGTTAATCTTACGCAACTAAATTTTCTTAACTTTTATTATTAGCTGTTAATTTCTTGAAAAATTATGTAACCAGTTTAGGGAGTAGTTTAAGGATGATGAAGATTTTCTTCCCACTTTTCGCATATCTAATCGAATAGTTTGAATTTAAATATTATGGTTACAATATTTAAAGGATATAACGATTAAGTACCACAAACACGTAGAGATTTTATTGTTATCAATAAAATGATATTAAGAACATTTTGTCCTGAATTTTCATTTGTCCTGAATTTCTTGCCAAATTCATGTTTCAATCATTATTGTTGTGATTAAATTCTTATCCTCTATTAAAGATATCATTACAAAACTTTGTTACCTAGGAAGACAAATCTTGTTTTCAAATTTACACCTCAAAAATGGATTTTTTTAAAATTATTTAGTATTTCTCAACGAGGATACCACAATACTGGTCATTCTTCACTTCTACATGATCATTTATATCTAAACACAAATATTGCCAAATATTAATTTAATTATAATACAATTATAATTAACATTTCCATATAACTACTCTCTGATGTATAAGATTTTAGTGAGACAGATTTCTATATAAATAACAGTACATTTCATGGCAATTTTAATTAAACATTTTATCTTTAAGGACACATTTTAATTTACATTTGGAAAAATTATATGAGAATTCCTTTTTTTAATTTGATAACAAAAATAAAATTATATCTAATAGGAAACGAAACGAAATTTTAATTGACTTTAATCGATATTTTTCTGTATACAAGAAACAAAATCAATATTTTAACTGAAGTATGGTATTAAGTGTAAATATGTTAAATATAAGCATGAAATTCCAAATATTGTGTTAAATATTAATGTTAATTGACATGTACAGTAACAGTTAAATATATATAGATACGTATAGATTTATTGAAGGAAATATTTTTTTTATATTAATCAAGACAAATACAAGAAATTTAAAATTTGTCACTATTAATAAAGCACTATTAATCTACAAAAAATAAAATAACTTTACAAAAATATTAGTAAAATAAATGATGCACAGAGAAATGAATTAAATTAAAAAATATATATATTCTATTGACAAATACAAATAGAATATCGATTGCATGAGGTTGATGAATGATTTTTATCACAAATGAAAAAAGTTCCGCTTGCAAAAATATTCCATTCAAGTCTACTTAATCAGTTCATGGAATGGGCAGATTGTTTCAAGAATAAATTGATGTGTCTGAGGTCTATTCATAAAAGTGGCATATAAAAAAGCAAACAAAGAAGAGGGACATAAAAGCGATTCACACACAGGGAATAAAAAGGGAGGTTTTGGAGGAAAAAAAGAGAGAGAGAGAGATGAGATAGAGGAAAACAGAAGCTGACCCAAATTACCCGGACGTTGCTAGTGGGTGACATTTCTACTGGTGGCATTTGGTCATCGGCAGAACTGTCACCCCCACCCACGTTCGATGGAACGATATGCATTCCACTTGGAGATTCCACCATAGAAGGAAGGTTCCCGTGGGTGCAGTCTGGGCACTCTGAACAGGCGGGGCAGGACATGCTGTTTGGAACGCCCTTGGCCTGGTTCATCTTCATGCTGACCGCACCGTTTGCCTTCTGCGCCTCTAGAAGAACTCGTAACGAAGCCATGGCGTGCAGTTGGTTTGCCTTGTCGTCCAGTTTGCCTGTGAATATCAGAAGAAGTCTATCAGATAAGATAATAACAACACGTGTATAAAAAAAAAACACCATTCTTGTTTGAAGCTTCTGAATTTATATTTGTATTACTGATTCAATTTATATTTTTTAAACAGACACTATAAATTAGAATTAAGTTAACATATATTAAATATAAATTGTATAAAAGTCTGAAATTGATGTTACGCTGACCGCTTTTTTAATCTATTACATAAAATTTTTTTTTAGAAATTTAATTCAATATGCTATAGCGTGCATATATTCGCTTCTAATTGCTTAGCCTTGCCATCAAGTTTACACGGAAAATTAAGGAAACCATTTAGTTATTTAAATAAAATAAAATATTAATTCTAATTATTTAAAGAGCACCATTCTTGATGTTGCTTCTGAATTTATATTTAATTTCCATGAGATTTTTTTTAATCATAAATATAATATTTTTTTATAAATAGGGATAGAAAGATTAAGTACGAATAGAATTTTAATATTAGGAATATAAGATATTAAATGTAATATTAAGTCTCAAAACTGACATTAGCTGCTAAATACAAAAACTATTAACCATCTTTATTAAGTTTGTAAGTTAATATTAAGAAGATAAGAAATTAAAAGTTATTTTATTAAGTCTCAAAATTGTGATATAATAACTATTAACCATCTTTTTTAAGTTCATTCCTATTACTTTATAGGGGGAAATATATTTTACTGATGACAAATTATATATGTAACTTTTTTAATAAGTTGCTTAGATAAGAACAAATAAAATTACATGCAAAATCTTCAAGTATTTATACAATCAAATCACATTAGGTTGAAATCCGATCAAAAATTAAATCAATGCTATGAATTTTTTTTTCTTTTTGCGTTCTCTGGATAATTTTCTTTATTTGTAACTAAAAAACAATTAAATTACATGGTATTCAGAATGGAAGATCCCGAGTTCGATTCCAATCATTGTTTAATAAAAAAAAGAAGAATTTTATTAACTTTGTTTTCTTCATGTATGTATATCTTTGCATTTTCCTGTAGAATACCATCCACTGTTCCTGAAAAGTCTCATGGAAGACAAAAACGCGGGTGATGTTCAAATGCTTTAAAACACACTTCGACAGTCTGATTGTTCACTACATGTTATCATGTTCTTTATAAAATTTCTATTCTTGGAATGAAACTTAGTGGTTGGGCAAGGCTCTACAGAATGGATGGTTTAATCATTGTTGAACAATTAGATCGGTTGCTCCACCAAAGATTGAAGTTCAAGGGATTGAACACACTGCTCTATTAGTTAGCATAACATTTTCCAACAGATTGTTGAGACCCAAGGAAGAGAATTTAGTCTTTGCCATTGTTAAACAGTGAAAGATGGATGTTGAGGTTCTGTTCTCATGCATAGGACATTTTTGAGGTGAGTGCTTTGGAATCTTCCGACGCTAGAACATAATTAACTATCAAAGAAATGTTCTTCCAGAAGGTAAGGAGTGGCAGAAGCTCAAATGGCTCATATCTTTTGGTTATCAATCTATTTCTTCGATCTGTTTTCACAAACTTTGTAGCTAGAATACGGTGAGAAATCATAAATAAGAAAAATTAATGTTACTTAATTTCAAGATTGCAATGAGTTTAAAGAGGAATGTTTTTTGAATAAATTTTCAAAAATCATTTCTAGACATTTTCAATTATTGTTATTTGTGTTTGTAATGACAGAACATTAAAATGTAGAACTCTTTTAATGCTATGATAAGTTTAAAAAGACATATATTTTACAAAAATGATGAATGACTCCAATAATTTTTTCTTACATATGTAATAACGTACTATTAATATCTAAGTAGTCTTTTATGTTATGGTAAATTTAATGATGCATGTCTGAAGAGAGAGAGAGAGTAAAAGTACTTCATGTTTTCAAGCAACATTTTATAAAATAGACATGCATGATTAAATTTAGCATGACATTATAAACTTTTATTATTATTATTATTATTAATACAAAGTAGTAAACAAAGTCTTCTCTTCAATAATATTTTATTTGATATGAAAAATATATTTCTGGGAGTATAATCAGTAAGATAGGAATCCAGAAAAATTATGCAATTGGCTTAACTAATATAATTCCTATCAATATTTTTGCTTGTTTCTCTTTAAAGTAAATTATAGTTGAAGAAATGCTAAAAAATTGAAATTTTAAAATTATATAAATAAATTATATCAAAAGTATGTGAAATAGTTCTGGTAATTGGAAATTAAATTATTTTTTAATAGAAGAAAAATTTAAATTAATAAAAAATTCTGAAAAGAGTATCAGTATGAACATAACTTTTAATATATGTATAAGATTATTACAAAAAGACTCTACCTGATAAATGCAAATAAGTTAACCAATTTAAAAATTTTTTTTTGATAAATGCAAATAAATTAACCAATTTAAAGAAATATTTTGTATTTAATTACAGTTTTCTCCTTGGTTCCAAGCTAAAGCATGGTGCTTGATAGCTATTGTTTACATTCAAATTGTGTCAGTTAGGAATGAAAGCATGGTGAATTATAAAAAGTTATATGACAGAAGTGTTATGAAATGAAAAAATAAATTATAATTTTTATGCTGTATTCTGGGGAAAAAAACTCTTTAATTTCCATTCTCTACACTAATTCATTAATGTTAAACATTTCAATATGACACATTTATCAAAGTATGATGAGAAGAATATTTAAAAAAAATGTAAACGTTGTTTGACTTTTTTTACGTAGACTTATGTAGAAATTTTGAAGAAGTACAAAAATATCCTTTAAATCATCATTATTATTCTGGGGAAAAACTCTTTAATTTCCATTCTCCACACTAATTCATTAATATTAAGCATTTCAATATGTCACATTTATCAAAGTGTGATGAGAAGAATATTTTAAAAAACTGTAAACGTTATTTGATATTTTTTTCAATAAATTTATGTATAAATTTTAAAGAAGTACAAAAATATCCTTTAAATTATCATTGCTTCGAAATACTAATAATAAAGAGCTACTATACTTATGCAAGTATTTGTTTAAAGACATACTTTTTAAAAAAATGTATGTTAAAATATTTGATTTTGTTCAATTAGCTTAGCCATAAATAATGAAAAAGTACATTAATATAGTTTAATTTTTCACAGTTGAAAGTTTTTAATAAAAATAAAAATACTTATGTAAAAATGCACACAAATATTTATACGAAAGTATGAATTTCTTAAAAATTCTTATGGTGATTACACTTGATTTTTTCAATGATTTTTATATATCGATTTTTTCGATCAATCCGATGAATTGTCTATAAAATAATAAAAAAATAAAATTCTATACATTAATTTAAATATAAAATTGTTACGAACTATTGATGAAAAGCAAAGCAACTTTATTTATATATAAGAAAAAATAAAACCAAGAAATTAAATCAATACCAGATATAACTTTACTGAAAAAGAATACAATCTTCTAATTTAATCACCAACACATTATGAAGTCAAATATACGTTTGTTCATTAAAATTCTGTTTTAAGAAAAGAAAATAAAGAAATTAAAAAAAAACGTTTTGAAATGAAAAAGTATTTTTACGAAAAAGTTTTTGAAGAGAAATACAAACATTGAAGATTTAAAATGATGAAAAGTAAATTGAAAATTCTAAAATGAAATGAAATTTTTTCAATCAGTATATAAAAATTAAAAATGTGTATTTTTTAGTCTTAACTAATGTACCTGATAAATACTAGAAACTTATCAAGATTTTTCTCTTTAATTCATGCACAAATATAACTAAAAAGCCATGTAAAAATATAATATAATTTTACATGGCCAAACAAAAATATAAATATGTTCACTTAATTACTTTTAAAAACAAAAACAGAAAGGAAAAATCTTTTCGGGAAAAATAATTTTACTTGTTGAAAAAGAATAAAACTTTGAATTACTTAAAAAGAAATAGAATTAACTGTGTACACAATCAAGCATTAAATTTCCATTTTCTTAAATTAAGAAAAACTTACCATCGTGCATGGGATCAATTGTGTGAATCATCAATTGCAGAAGGCCCGAACGGAACTTGCTGCCAGCGTGGAGCATCGGCGTGCTCATTTTCCTTTTTGTCATCTGTAGACAAAACAAAAACGTTTTATTTTACAAAAGAAAATATATTCAGTGTGATATTATATTTAAAATATTAAACTCATGAAAATTTGTTGAATTTAATATTCATTTTTAAAAAATATATGAATTGGGAAATCTGTACTACAGCTTTATTAAGTTTTACAAAGTATAATTGATAATTTCTATTTTATATATATATATATATATATATATATATATATATATATATATATATAAAGAGAGAGAGAGAGAGATGGTTAATTATACTTGTAGCTTTCACATTAACTAACTTTTTAAAATGTTTAGTAATAACTTAATCTAATTCATAACTTTCAAATCTTAAAATAGTAACAGTGTTTATTCGAATGATTGCTCTATATGATTAAGGTAATTTATAGAAAACATCCAAATTTAATGTTAGTATGTAGATGGTAAACTTCCTCGGTTAAAGCTCTTGCTACAAACTATTTTGTATTAAAATGTATCGTAAAATATCTTTTAAGAATCTATTACAAGAGGTTACTTAAAGTATAGCAAAATCAATAATATTTGTAGACACTTGAATCCTCAGGAAAATAAATTAACTTCAGTGTACAGATACAAAGAGAAATCATTAATAAAATTATTAAATATTTGTAAATGATGTATAAAGTATTCAAGAGATTGGACTTAAATCCATTTGTTTTGATTATTTCAATTTAATTTAAAGTTAATGTTACACAAACACAAACATATTGAAACTCACTGATTTGAAATTTTGCAGATTTTATCATAAGCATTACAAATTGTGCTTTTACTACAGAATTATCTGCAATAGGCTAAGTTGTTGTGAGCACTCCCAGATAGGTAATTTTTAATATTTTATTTCGTACGTGTAGCAATTTGATTGATTACTGGTTATTACTTGATTGATTGATTAGATAGGAATTCAGCCACTGAATCGTAAGATTAATGTCTGATAATATTTGATTGTAAGCCACAAGTTTATGATACAATGATCAATATCTTATGAACAACTGTCATTATTACCCAATACTGGCTATCTAATACAGAGGGGAATGTTTAAATTGTAATTTTATTTGTTAAAGTAATTCCATAATTTTTTATTTGTTTTGAATAGAGTTAATTTGCTATCCTTGATTTTACTTGTTTGAAAGAGATTATCAAAATATTTTTATTAGAATTAAAATACTTTAAATACTTTAATAATTTCAATTTAATATTTTAAAATAAATTTATAATTTTAAATTTTAAGTATAAATTTAATATTTTAAATTTCAAGTATAAATTTAATATTTTAAATTTGCATTTAAATAAATAATTAATGAAAAAGTTAATAAATTATTTATATAATCTTACGACAAAATTAATTTTTCTTAAAATGAGAACTTATCACAGTTCGTTTTGGAAGAAATTATCAATCTTGAAGTTACAGAGAATAGTTATACTGTACTCCACCGAATGTATATCAAATAAAAAGTAGTTATATACTTTCAAAAGGAGTGTTAGAATGATCTAATATTTATTTATTAATTATTTGCCTCTTTGTTAGTGATAAATATTTTACTAAGACTCATTGAACAATTAATAAAAGTCAAAATTTATTTTTAAAAATAAAATAACTTTATAAATTTTAGCTATCAGTCTGTTGTTTGTCGAAAGAATTTGTTTTAATAAGTCATCCGAGCTTAATAAACAAAGTTTAAAAATATATATATTTAATTAAATGATACATTAAAACTTTGAAATAATTTTTATATTTTTGAATTTTTTATATTTTTATAAAAATTAGTTTCTTAGTAAATTTTGAAATTAATATATATTTTATTTACTGAACTTATTATAAGAAATTGTCATGATGTATGATGCATTTTATTTGATGAATTTTTAATATGTAGGTAAACAGATATTTTTTATTGATGCCACAAATTTCAAAAACGTAAGTTTTCATTTAGAAACACACTTTAAGGGTCTTCATTACATAAGCATTTTATACTTTGAGTCACATTATTTAATGATTAATAACTCAATATATTTCTATATTCTAAATTTTCAGTTTGCACTATTAAACTATCATTGATATTTAATAAATGGAGATATTGGGTATGTTAAGAAAGTGGGTGAATTTTAGTATGACGTCAACAGCAAAACTGTACACCAATCAGTACATTGCATTTATTCAATAACGACAGCAGCCAGTTCGAGTTTATCAAGCGTGATCGCAAAATAGAAAAAAATAAAGTTGAATTTCGAAAGCGAAAAATGTCACATTCTAAGTCATTTATTCGTCACTCTATTCGTTACGAATTTTATCAAGGCAGAAATTCTATAATATATGTCATTCAACTTGTTCTTTTCTTGGTGAAGAAATTTTATCGAACAGAAAGTGAGAACTTTTTCGGTTTCCACCTTTTAGATAACGATTTTGATATCAGTGATCCAGAACTTAGCAAAAATACATTGGAAAGTAGGAATGAGGATTCACAAACACTGCTTATCATCAGATTATTTCAATAGCACAAAAGAACTGTCCAAGCAGTTAAGGTTGTCTGAAAATAAAATTGATTTATACTCGTTTGTAAACAGAGGATTAATCCTTAAGGCAATTGAAGCACATGAATTTGCTAACGAGGCAAAGAAAATTGTGCCAAGAAAGGAAAAATTGATATGTTATGACAATTCCAAACGCAAAAAACTTAGGGAGAATCCTAAAAAAAGAACAATGAAAACGAACCATTCAATGCAAAAATATTTGCCTTAGCATCTGATTTGTTATGAAGATTTTTCTTTGTGACCTTAGGGGTTCGAATCACTTTAAATGTAATTTTCGAACATTAGAATTATTAATTGTTGCAATTGAGATATGGAAATTATGAAAATGTTCATTTATTGGCAAACGGGTGTATCCTTTAAAATTTCTCCTTATAATCTAAAGCATCATGGTACAAAACAGATCGACAAATTACAAAGTCTTTTTAATGAGAAATTTTAGAACACTAAGCTTATATAGTTTTGCCATTTATTGACTTTTCGGGCTATCATTAGATTTTAATGATACATAATATTTTGTCTACTATACACTTATGGACAAGACAGGAAGTAAAAAAATAAATTGATGATTTCAAGACTTACAAAAACAAATTGATGACGTCCTGGTGTACAAAAACAAGATTATAGTTTAAAGGGGTACGAAAATAAATCATCCATCAATCATTAATTATCCAATCAATATTGGAAGGTAAGTGGTAATAATCTTGAATATTTTGAAGAATAACAGTATCCTTAACACTCAATTACATATTAATCTTCCTTTCGTTTGATTTTTAGTGTTTTAATTAAAACACATTCATGTTAAAATTAGTTCATGAATGTAATTAAATGGAAATAATTTTTTTTTATGCTATGAAAATAAATTGTAGCAATATATGATAAAGTGTATTGGATAATTTAATCGGCAGTACATTCTTTTACTAGTTATCTGTAAAAATAACTGCCGAACTGGAAGCCGAATGCCAATTCGATTGCTTGTGGGCTCGATTCCACTTGGATTTCACGAGAAAGTTTGTTTTAATACAATTCTAATTTAAGTGCACGTGTCAGCAAAATTAATCTAACTCTGCAAAAGTAAGACCAACTCTGTTGGGATAATAAAATAACTTAATGCCAATAAATCGTAGAATAATAAGTTAACTAAATGTCAATAAATCATTCAATATTATTGCTTTACATTTATTGACTTATAATCAATCCCAGATTAATGGTACTTTATAACTTGTTAGTCAGCATTCTCAATCAAAGAAATTAATAATTTTTCGAATTTTAAAACTAATTTCTAAATAGAGAGATACAATTAGCATTTCATTTATAACACAAAACAAGTATATTATAATCAAAATATTTATATATTTATCGAATTAATTTTTAAAAAAATCATTTATAATTGAAATATTGTGAACTAGTAACTTAAAACATATTTTGTAAAATTAAAAATATTCATTATAATTTGATCATTGAGATATATTAACATATATTTAGTGATGTTATTCATGTAAAAACTTTTTAATGTTAATATGAAACAAATACACACTAACTATAATTATTTTGAGGTAAAATAAAATTAATGTAACAGTATTTTTATTAACATATTTAACGAATTGTTCACGCATAAAATTTTAAAAATCTTTGAGGACTTAGTGTCCTGGTTAATAAAAGTATTCGATATCGTTATTTAAAGATAAGGAGTTGTAATTATCACCCAAATGATTATTTGTTCGCTGATGGCATATGGTACTCATTAAATATGTATTGGTTGCAATGTCTTCCATGTGAAATAATACCTCTGGAGATGGCAGATAATATCTGGAGATATTCAGCGTGGTTTTTTCTAAATTAAGAAGACCCTACTTGAGATTTAATCAGGCTTCAGCCCTCGTGGTTTCTTGTTTAAATAATGCTGCATATTACCCTTAACCATGCAGCAGTGTTCACATGTGACGGAGTCTGTTGGACTCAGTATTTACAATGTTCGATGTTTGTTAAACAAACTTTACAAATTTTCACTAACAATTTGGTTTATCTTAACCAAAACAATAAGCTGTGGTAACCTAGTTTAAAAACGCATCTTAACCAGAAGGCAGTAAACTCGATATCTGATCCAGTGGGAAAGCTTCGTGTTCAGAAGTCCTATGAATAGATTCTTCATAAGATTTAATATTAATGAGGGGGCTTAGAAAAAGTTGTAACAACTCCAATATTGACAACGTCATTTAATCGAGCTTTTAAATTTGTCTTTTTTGTTTGGTTTTGGTTGTGTTTAGCGTTTATGGTCAACAAAATTCCGTATGAAAAACGTATTTCAGTGGAATTGATAACTTAAATAAAACAATAAAGAAACAAACAATTTACTAATATCAAATATATGTTAGTCAAATCGAAGTTACATTTTATATATTTTGAATAATGAATCGTTGTTGTTGTGCGGCCGCGGTGGCTTAGTTGATTAGGGTGACGTTCTTATTATCGGAAGGTAGTGAGTTCGAATCCTGGCTTACCCGAATACCCGTCGTGTTCGCCATTAGTGGCAACTGGGACACGTAAATTATATCGGGTCTCAATGTCCTTACTGTTTCCCTTCCAAATTAGTACCTCCAAAAATGTTTGTTGACAGACCATGGGTCTTCTTTGGCTTCGATCTCTAAATTGGAATACCTAGATGGTGCTGCCATCTATGAGCCAAAGTCGTACTTCAAACCTCGTATGAGGTGCTCTGTTAAAAAACGGATGCTTTTTTAGCTTTATTTTTTCCGTTTTTACAATCCCCGAAGGGAGGGCTTGGCTTCTGTCAAGCTGCATTAGTAACAACTACGACAAAATGAATTTACTTTCTTATTATTTAATTAGGTTTTATTTATTTGGTATTTATTTAATTTTCATAGACTTTTAGGAAATTTTAATTTTGTTGATATACAAATGAATCTATATTTAGTTTAAAATGTTATTTCTCTTTTGTGGATTATAGTTGTTTTGATATTAAAGTAATACATTTAATTTGGATGGCTAGGCTTTAAAAATAATGTAAAATATACACATATATGTAAGTTACACTAATAATACGATGCACAGATACGAATTTATTAATTACGATCTGTGTTTATTATTATGACCTGTGAGTGAAGTTTATTTAAAATTTTGGAAAATTTTAAACAGCAGCCTATTCGTTGGTTTACAGTTCCGGCATTACTTGAGTTCCTAATCTTTTCGAATTTGTGATTGAATTCATTTATTGATTAAATTTCCAATGATTAAATTTGTACAAATTTGATTAAATAGGAAAAAAAATTAATTTTCTAAATTCATATTTATTCTTGGAAATGTGTAAAAAATATATAAACTTTTAACTTTAAAAATAACAAAGCAAAAAGTAAGATGTAACTCAATTTCAAACAATATATGATTAAATGTCAGCATCAACGACATCATTAAATGTTATTAATAGAGGTAAAATGGAAAATTTCCTTCAAACATGAAATACAATTTTCATAAATACAACATATAGGAAAGTTAGGCAAAATGTGATGCTGAAATAAATGCAATAATATTGTATTGAAATAAACACACATAAAAATATTTGGTGAAATTTTGGTATGTTATTCCAGTTTATTATCGCACATGTCGCCGAACAAATATTTTTTGTAACAATATATGAAATAAAAATAAATTAAACTCAGAAATATTAGTTGTAACATATTTTATTTTACTTTAGAGGAGTAAACATGTTAACATCATTAACAATAAAATGAAAAATGAAAATGTGCTTGAAAATGTGATTAAATTTACAAATGTTGATGCTTTGTTTGAAGTAAGAAATAAAACTTGACAATTTTATCGCTTGTTTACCAATTAACAATTAATCTTAAATAATCACAAATTAATAAGAAACATGATTTTATGTGTGATAACATGATGAGATTTCATTAATATAATATGTTTGCAATGTTTATTAAATTTAAATTATAATTTTAATATAAACGTAATGAAATGTATTTTTAAAGAACAGATTTATTGTAATTTGGTCAAAAACATCTAGATAAATCTTTTAAACAAGAATTAAAATTGTGAAAGTTTCATTAAATATTGAAAATATGTTGATTTTTCTAAACATCAAGAATAATTTAATATTATTATTATAATTATTAATAAAAAAATCGAAATTTTTAAATGTAAGAACACAAGAATGGAAGCAGAACACTAATTTTACACAATTTAAGAACGTTTTTGGATTCGGAATATTTAAATTCTTCTGATATTTAGTCCCATTTGTACAAAATAATGATTATGAATTCTTTTTGTATCAGAGGGGAAATTAGACCATAACTTGCAATTTAACGAGGATTCCGAATAATGTCGCATTTATCTAGCCGAGGTTGGAATCGAATTTATGAACAGTTGCATCAAATTTTGTTAAGAATTCAATTATATTATATTTACTAGAAATCTAATCTCTATTATGTTTTAGTTAATATTTACTTGAATATAAACTTGCTATATAATGTTAAAAATTAATGTAACCCATGTGGAAAAACAAACTTAAAAGAAAATGAAAGAATTTATTTTTTAATTATTGAATATGAACAGATTTTCCCTTTTACATTTCATGCATTTTTATTGCATTTAATCCTTATATGTGTTTAATTCTTATATTATTAATTCTTATATGTGTTTAACTTTTATATGTGTTTTATTCTTATATTTCAACAGAGTATTATATACATTTAACTAACATATTACTATAATATTTACTTTAAATAAACATTTAATCGGCTTATGAATGTAGTTTCTTTAATACATTGTTTAACTACACAATCTTTGAATATTGCATGATTTCTTTCATTTATGAAGTTTTATTACTATTTAAAATAATATTCAAATAAAAAAAACCAAAATTTTTTATTTTGGAATGTAAATGATTTTAATTAGAATTTTAATAATTTATTCTAGTTATATAATCCGTTTAAACTAATTAACTTACTTATAATTTTAAGCTGCATTTTTTGTCATGGTCTTTTTAAAACTATAATATAATTGAAGCATTGAAATTAGGATTTTATATTCGTTTTTATTATGTTCACTAACACATTTGATTAAATATTGTGGGATAAAATTATAATTAAATTATAACAAAATAAAATTTTTACAATGTTGCGTTTCAAAATACATTGATTTGCTATTTAAAATTATGAATTTAAAAAGTATGCGTGTGTGATTTAAGTTTAATCAAATATTTAAAGAATTTTATATGAATATTAAATTATATACAATGTGTATCAAATTATGCAAGAAATAATGCCTTCATTTAATCAAAGATATTGGTTTTTACAATTACATTACGTTAGTATTGAAATCTCTTAAGGGGTCAACTTTGTAGGGCAATTTTTTATTCGTTTTTTTTATAGTTAAGCGTGATTTTTTTCAAAAGAAATCATTCCGTGATTGTTTGATTTAGCATTCTTTTTGATTTTGAGTGAACGTGAAATTCTATGTTTTTAAAGTTTTTTATATGTTATATGAAAATATTATATATTTTTATATGAGTTTTTATATGTTATGTTGGTCTACAATAAATATTTGTTCTATTTATAGTCAAACAAAATAAACAGTTTTAATCCCTTGAATAACTTTATTGAATAATCTAATCGTCATCATTATTTATAACTTCTTGTCGTCGTGATGGCAAATTAAAAATCCCATTTTTAAAAGTTAATTATCTCTGGAGTCAAAAAAATTGAATTAATGCTTGCGTGATATCTTCTTCGGACTTGAATGTTTTGTCCCGCAAAATGTTTTGTAAGGGCAAAAACAAGTGATAACACGGATAATGAGAGAAGTCACAGTTATCACTTTGGAATTTTTTTAAAGCCCCCTCTAGATGTTCTATCAGAAGCAGTCAAATATTTTCGACAATTTTTTTGCCGTTTCTGTAGTATTCCTTTCTTAACGGAATTCGTACAAAATACTGTAGCTTAAATAAACTCTATCGGTAGCCATAGATAAATGACTACTCTCACTTAAAACTATTAGGAAACATTTTTATTTTAGTTCATTTGTTCAGTCTCGGCATACATTCACTTAATGATAAAAAAAAGAAAACCGAATGTGGGCCAAATGAATAGCCTATACCTGTCGAAAATGATTCTAACAAGAATGTTCGAAACGTTTCGGTAAACCTGACTCATTTTATTAAATATATTTATTATTTCAGAATATGTAGCTGAGTATAATCAATAGTGACTATGCTCTTCAACGAATAGAATTATCAAGTAGATACCTCAAAATATATCTTTGTATTAACTATTATACTTTTCTTATAGCTTTTATCTCCTAATTAATAAAAAGATATGGTTATAGTGAAATCTAAAATTATGAATGATAGTTTCAAACCACTAGTGAAATATGAATATTTATCTTTTTGAAACACAACAATGTTTATTAATAGTTATTTTTATACGATTTTCTCCTGTTTCATTTCTTATTTGCAGACAGGAATACCAAATAGATGTAGTTACAGTGAAATGAAAACTCAAAGCTTATTATTTTGAAATGCAAAAATTATTTTTGGTATTTATTATCATAAAATTATTTGATAAGAAAAATTAGAAGAAGAAATAAACTTTTTCTTTTTCATAAAACTTTAATTTATTTTTTAATTATTATCTTCATTTTAACAGTTATTTTCTAAATTATGTTGCACTAATTTTAAAATAACCAATTTCGTTTATTTCTAATGCCTAGCTACTTAAGATATTTCACTTAAGATATGTTTAGAATTACAAGGGGTGGAAGTAATGGTAACTTATAGTGGATACCTAGTTTGTGTGTCACCGTTGCCAACAAAGTTAGAGAGATTTCATAATTTAGATGCAGGGAACAAGCAGACGACCCCTAGACTTGTCTGTCCTCCCCCAGAGTATCATTTCACATGGAAGACATTTCAACTACAACATATATTATTTAAGCCGCCATTAGTGAACACGACAAATCTTTGGTTGAGTCGGGATTTGAAAACCCATTACCCTCTGAAAATAATAACGAACCCTGTAACTAGCCAGGTCACATTGGCAAATAAATAAATAAAAACATTTAAATCATCCTTGCCGATTTAAACTAATCATAAAGTGGATGTTATGATTTATTCATTGCTTGCATAAACAATCAAATATTAATATTTAATGTGCCTACACGAAATAAATTTATCTTCACTTAATGATTCATAAGTATTTATTTTTTAATAGTGATATCAAGAGAGGCAAATCAAGAATATATAAAAGAACCCATCCCACTAAGATATTGGCCAACATTTTCTTTCCAACTGCTCACTGAAGAGCTCATCCCACTGACAAATTTACTTGTTTTTGATGGGTGGACAAAATTGTATATTCAATATTATGGATGAAAACGATTATTTGTTTAATTCACAGACCAATTATAAGTATAATAAAGTGACGTACACATGATCTCAACTGTAACGAAAGAAACAACTACTTTATGGTTAATAATAACAGTGTAATTTTTGTATTGATATATAAACATGGATAAAATGTCTTATGGGATATGACATCTCTTCTTATAGCCTTAATACTTAATTATGTTAAAATATTACAGTACTTAAAAATAAATGATATAAAAAAAGTAAGTTATCTCTGGAAATATTAAAATCGGAAAAATATTTGACTTTCTTTATATTAATAATAAATCAATATCAAATTTAATATAAATGGAAATAAAAGATACATATTTTACTGTTTACTGATGCCACTTGACAACTTTCGAGTCAAAACAGTTACAGGCCAAATTCATTAGAAACAAACATTTCCTCATCCAACTCTTAGGCGAAATATAAAGAGGCTGTGCAAGAACCGGGTGACATATTTATAACCTTCATAACCCGGAGTACGTGATTCGAAACTAAGTGTATAATCGGTTATACTTTGGGAGTATGCCAGATAGCAGCGATAATGGAGTCGATACAGGATTTTGGGTCAAGTAAAGGGTAGCTTTAATCGATATTGCACAATTTTCTTGCAAATGAATATAGAAAAAAAATAATCCGAGATTCTGTTTGTTCTTTAAAACACTCTTCTCATAAATAACTTTCTGAAGCTTAATAGTAATTGTTGTTGAAACAATGATAATCAAGGAGTTTGGAGAAGTAATTATTATATTTTATTTTTGGAAATAAATTCTGATTTCCATTGCAAAAAAATTCATGTAGTGATTGCTGTAATTGATTTCGGCTTGAAGCCAAGTATAGGGTGTCGCAATTGGTTTGGGACTTGATGGCATAATTTGGGAGACCGTCGGCAAACCATATGTTTAGAGAATTGGTTTTTTTATTGATTATACTATAGAATGAATTACGGATGATCTATTATGAATAATTTTCTTTTCCTCGAATATTTCTTGTCATGAAAATACATTAAACTTACTCGCAATCCTAATGTCTTATTTAAACCATAAATCATCATGATTACATAGTTTATTTTACACTTATGCTCCAAGTTAGCGATTTTTAAATAAATTATATTTCAATAATAAGTTTTCCTATAAAATAAGAATTAGCTTCAAATTAAATATTTTGAACATTGACCTAAGTTTTATTTATTTATTTTAGGTAATAGGGTAGTTAAATCGAATAAGAACAAAAGCACCAAACAAAAAATGGACATGAATACTTATCATTAATTTAGTATAGTCATAAAAAAACAAACTTTATTTTGCGGTAAGAAAATTATTACCAACTTTAATAATATATTATTGCATAAGCTTTAATGTGAAGAAAAGTAGTATATAATTGTGTATTTTAATTTTAGAAACTGTTTAATAACATAAAATATAAATCTATGCTGATTTATATATTACCTATGCCGTAAACAAACCTTTTTTCAAAACTAGTGATTATAGGATTCTGTTACCAAGAACTTTTATTGTAAAAAGTTTCGAAAATCTAGAATATTTACAAATGTTTAAATTATATATATTGATTAAATTCTTGTAAACATTGAAGATATGTTTAATTAGGGTAACATAAAAAGAGCAGAAGATTTTTTGTTATTAAGCGATACTTTGAAATTATGGAAATTAACTGGTCCTTGAAATCGATCTATGTATTACAACAAATCTTGTGACAGAAGTAAGCAAAAATATATGGAATTCTGATTTTATTAGTATATGCATGTAACATTTATGTTGTGCTCTATAGATGTTTGTTTTGCTGGTAAGCAGCTACAAGCAACACAAGGAATGTTTTATGGTATATCAGTGAGTAGTCACTGATTCTCATATTCCTTTCGAATGTACAAATGATGCTATAACTCTATTCTATAAAACAGTCACTAATTTAAATTGTTAGAAATGGAATAGAAATTCACTTCTAAAGAAACACACCAAATTACACCAAAATGTACGCAAAACAATTTTGTACTACTATTAAGTAACTATATGGTTATCCTAAATTTGAGCAAAAACGAAAACGATATACTTAAGTTTTCATGTATTTGGTTTTGTGTGTGGTGGATAATATAATGATATATTTTTCAAACAGCGTACGTGACATGAAAAATGCATCAACAAGACAGCTGTAATATTAGTATATGTGACTTTGAAACCTCGAAAAGAGACATTATAATGGTTTAAGGCTGTAGTAGGACATTTTCATCACAAGACAAGAACTTGAAAAGGAGAGTGAATTTACCCAAGAAACCTCGAAAATTTTGAAGTTATATTCTACACAAAAGAAGAAACTGCGTTCTGGATTTTAAGAAAAAATTCACCCAGAATTTGTTAAATCAATGACTTTTTAATTTACAGAAGTAATTATATTGATATGGTAATTTTAACTGTTAATTCTGATTATGTAATAGGTAAAGGAAATAATATGTATAAATCTAATTTAAAAAGCAAACTGTAAGGATCAAATATTTATTTGACCTTTTTTTTATTAAGAAACTAATATGCCTAAATAGCTCATGGAAAGAAAGAAATATAAGGACAAATTTTATCAAATGTGTTATGAAATTCATAAAATATTTTATTACACACATGCACCATTGAATGACACCAAACTACATAAATAGATTTATTTATAATACTATAGGATCACTACTATGATAACATGTTCTTTATGGTCAAAATAAACTCCAAGGGGAAAAATTAATCTTTATCTTATTGAATAATAATAAGCAATATAAAATGGACCTTAGGATTTGTATAGATAAAATCACAATAATCGCTACCACTATTCATGACAAGACAATATGTTTTTAATGGTCAGAATAAATTGAAAAAAAATTAACCTTTATTCCACTCAGTAATGATAAATTATATGTAATGGGATCTGTATGACTGTGTCTATTAAGAAATCATTACCGTGGCTATTTCTATTAAGTTGCCTTTGTAGTAATGTATTTTTAATTTTCAAAGTAAATAGCAAGAAAAGAAAAGGAACTTTTGTTTTACTTAAGGATATATAAAATTGACTTAGAACGACTACTTCGAAGTTGAACTATTGCCATGACTAACTCTATTAAATTACTGTACCCATGGAAATATATTCCAAATGATTCGAAGAAAACTGTAAGGGTGAGGTTACTTTTGTCTTTTTCAATGATAAAACACTATTGATTTAAAAATAACTACCTGTATCACTAAACCATTAAAATGGCTACCTCTATTAAGCTACCATCACCAACATAAATATATTCTTAATGCTCAGAATAAATTGCAGGGAAAAAGTAATTTGTATTCGTTCAATTTTTAAAAAGTATACAAAAAAGGGGGGTGCGAATTTGAGGGAGATCTTAAGATGATGTAAGCCAGAATCGGCAAGTACTGACGAGAGATAAACGCCGTTGATACAGAATGGATGAGATAGTCTGACCTGTATCAGTTATAATGCTGATGCAGAATAAATGTGACTTGGAAAAAAGATTACGCATACTTTTTTCTATACTTAGAAAATAAAACATGGAAGATATTTAAATTCTGAAAGTATTTGAACTTTAATTTAGAAAAGTTTTTGAAATTCGTGTACTCATAAATATATTGTTGCATGCGTGCAACTCTAGATGATAACAAGCAGTACAAAATTGAATTCAGATGGATTGTGTCCATTACGAGACCATTACCCATGATATTATGATTTTAATGATCACAATAATTTGCAAAAACAGTCTTTATCCTGCTTAAAAATTACAGATTATTTAAAATCAATATCAGCCTGACTATCTACATTATGAGACCACTGTCATGACTACCTCGATTATGAAACTACTTTCATGACTATCTTCATTAAAAAACCATTATTTATGACAAAATATATCCTTAACAGTTTGAATAAAGTGCAAGGAAACAAAAAGAAAGATGTGTTGATTCTATTTAAAAAAATAAATTGCAGAAAATAGATAAGAAATGTAACTCTTCATGTGTAAAGAACTTTACTTTTACTATTGTTAAATGTTTTCAAAATCATAAATAATAATCATTCATGAGTAATTTTGAAATTCATAAATATATTATTGTAAATAATAACCTAAAATAAAACTAATTTCCTCTTGATAATCATTATTAAAAGAATATTATCCATGATAACTTGTTCTTAATGGTAACAAAACGAAGCGCAAGGGACAAAGTAATCTATGTCTCTTCAAAACTGATAGAAATAACAAAATATTATGCAGATATCTTTTCACGTTTATAAATTAAAACATGGAAAGCATTTAAACTTAGAGTAATGGCTTTGAAATTCAAGAAAATAATGTTATATTTAGTTATTACTCAATGGTAACAAAATATGTAAAATCAGTTGCGGGGATTACTTTTATTATAAGCACTCTACTTACAATATTGTTTTTTTTATGGACAAAAATATTTTGCTAACGATATAGTGTTATTGGCATAATTTTACACAAATGAATATAAAAATTTCAAATGATAATTTTAAATTGTAATAATTGAGGTAATGAGTTATTTTCAAAGTTAGTCAAAAGTGTTCGAGTGATTTTGTTTAAATTTTCTTTTATGGAAACCATCTAAATCAGAATTTGCTAACAAAATTATAATTTTGACTATAATAACTACAGTAATTCAGGTAATAAATTTAAGATATAATAAATTATAAAATAAGTTGTTTTAAATTTATTCAAAAGTTTCAGCGATTTTCATCTTATTTTAAAGGATAAATGGAAATAAGATATTTATAAATTTTTATAAAATAATTCAATAAATTTGGCTATTTTCAATTATTACAAGTATATTTGTATTATTTGAAGATTTAATTTTTAAAGTAAAATAAATAAATAGAAAATTTTAAAATAAAGACAGATTAAGATGAAATTTTTATTAAAAATATTAAATATTCCTTTACTAATATTATATATTATAAACCAAAAAACCTATTATAATATTTTATTTTTCTGAGAAATTTTAATGTAAGTATATTGCTGTTTTGTATTTGATTAAAATATGAACTTATCTTCATTTATACTTTGTATTAAAGTTAAATGAATATATACTATAAGGTAATTAATAATACATAAGGTAATAATAAAAAAAGTTGAATTTTCTCCGACAGGAATGAAACATTATATATATATATATATATATATATATATAATGTTTCATTCAACTTTTTTCACACACACACAAGAGAAAATTCAAAAAAAAAAAAAAAAAAAAAAAAAAAAAAAAAAAAAAAAAAAAA
>JAPDSC010014150.1:0-12529 GCA_026290005.1 Latrodectus geometricus | reverse complement strand
CTTTTTAAAACAATGGTTGCAAAACCGTCCATTCCACTTTTAAAATCTATTTTTTAACCGCTGGTATAAGAAAACTCCGCCCTCTTTTATAAAAGTACAAATTCTATAAAACCCAATTTAAAAAAGCTCTTAAAAATTATCTGAAAAGTCGCTGAGACGGTAGGGTACCCCCTTAGGAGAGCACCCCCTTTTTCTCAGGTGTGTCACTACTATCATCAAAAAATCTTGAAAAAAATAGCAAAACGGCCCACCAGGTCAGTGATACCAGAAGTCCAGTTCCAACAGCTGTTTACGAATTCTAGAACCGGAATTCCGGTATCACTGACCCGGCAACGGGGCCTCAACTTATACATATTAAGGACAATACAAACACAACATCTAAATGGACATAGAGACCACAAGTCTCAACCCACCACTGATGTTTCACTCCGTGGTTGATCCATAAGTGAGCTTAACGCAAATAGCATAACACTATTCGCGAAAGCTGCTACCAAGCCGAGGCTGGGGATCGAAACCGCGATCTCACGGTTGCTAAGCTTAGACTTTGCCACGGAGCTACTGGGTACCCGACAGAGAGAGAACATCTAATTAATATATACATGTCACCGAAGTCAAAAAGACGCTAAAATATAGCTTTAAACAAGTCCTTTCTCTCTTAGAATGTGAAAAATCTTTAAAATATCAAAAACTGCAATTTATCTGATCGAAAAATATCGTCAAAAACACTTCAGAAATTAAAACGAAAAGAGGCGAAAAATTTTCAATACCAGATTCCGAGTCCAGTTCGTGCTGCCATCCAGTGATAGTTAGAATTAAAATCTCTTACGTGAGTTGGTTTTTTTTTTTAACTATTGACGTAACAGGAAAAAGAAAAGAAAACACGTTTCTCTTTCGAGCTCTCTTTTTCAAGGCCGCATCTGATCTCATTTTCGAACCGCTTCCTCTTTTTATTCATTTAAAGAAAACTCGTTAGTATGTAAATAAACAGAGATGGAAAATATATACGACTTATTAGGTGACATGATAGCACTCTACGGGTCTGTGAACTGTAGAATGACTAGTCTGGCAAGAGTATGTCAAAAGTTATTCTTATGCATAGAAGAAGAAGAAACTTATAAATATCAAGAAATTCATTCCTTAATTTTAAAATATGTTATTCAAATGCATCAAATATTACATGAAGAGAAGAACAAAAATGTTCGAAAAATGGGGTGTGATATTTTATCTAAACTGAACAAACTTCTTTAGATTTTAATGATTTTTAAACCATTAAAATCACTGTTCGAACTGAAACATTTGCGCTGGTTGAGACTTCCCGACATCTTTACTTCCTAAATACACAAAGAAAAGAGGTTTCAAATCATTGAGTTTTAAATAATCTGACGCCATTTTATCACATCTTTGCGGTAAAGATACAAGACAATTAGCCAATTCTACAACTATTCTATTTCCATATCTTGTGGTTATCTGTTTAATTTCAGTAACAGGATATTTTTCATGGATGTTGAGTTCCCTCATTTTCTTGAAAGCCTTTCTTTCTGCTCCATCTTCAAATGAACTGAGTGCGTTTAATTTATTTAATAATTCCATTTTGCGTTTATTATATAAGAAAAAATTTTCATTTCTTTAAATGCGAAAAATTAGGTACTTATCTACACTCATAGCTTTGATTTGTCTCTTTTTTAATGATTCTATCTCCTCTGTATTCAATGTACCTGTAGGTATGTGAATAAGTGACCTATTCTCTAAACGAATTAAAATTTTATCAGTGTGGACCGCAACTTCAGAAATCAGGTATTCCCGGTCCAGTTCTTTATAAGTTCTAATATGTAAAGAATTAAGTTTTTCCATTTATTTATGGAGCTAAAAAAATTCTAACTTTTCGATGTGTAAATAGGGTTTTAACTTACATTGTCCTGCCAGTACTGATAAAGTTAAAACATCATTCTGTTTCCCATACACAAATAAAATGATTGATTCTTCATTGACACGTATTTCCTTATCGAGAAGGACCTCTTTACCTTTCTCTAATCGTATCTTTGGTTTCTCATTCATGTTATCACAGGCTAAGAAAATTGTTACCTTCATATACATATCATGTGGTAGTTTTAAGTTTGAGTCCAAAAGCTTTGAAGTAAATGTATTGAACGGGAAAGTTTTGAAACCATTACCTATAAACTCTACTCCTCGATCTGTGGAAGCACAGAATGTCTTAGTATCAACATAGTATTTATTAGCACAATCTGTATCATATTGAGGTCTTTTCACACCTGAAATTCTTTGGTTGTGAGCATAATAATTTTTATTAATTTTATTCCATAGAATGCAGTAATAATCAAGATATTTCTTAGTAACAACATCGTTAGCATTTACAGGTTCTTTCACATTTGACACTATTTTATTGTTAGCATCATAATGATCGTCTTTTAAAATCAAAGCATTAGTATCAACATAATGTTTATTAACACTATCGTGACTAGCGCTCGGATCCGCAAGATGCGCGATTGATCTATTTTTGGCATTATAAGCCTCTCCATGGAGTGTTAAAGCATTATTTTCAAAATATCGCCTATTCACAGCATTTTTCTCAGACTCTGGATCCTTTATATTATTTATCGTTTTACCTTTCGCATCAAAATTTCCTTGAGGTGAGTGCAGTAAACTTTTGCTTTCCAACAGATCAACCACTGTATCTACATAATCCCTAGTTGCAGAATCGGACTGCTCAACCGGATTTAAAAGATTGCTAATTCTTTTTCCTTTTGCGTCGTACTGCTGATCATTTTCCAAAACAATTAAGCTTTTGTTGGACAAATCTCGAATGGATGACCTCAGATTCTTCCTGCATCTGTCTACGTAATATTTTGTTGTGACGTCATTATTTTCCGTAGGTTCTGCAGCATTCCTCAATATCTTTTCTTCCATATCGTAATTACCATCGTGTGTCAGTTTAAACCCTATTCCTGGAATACCAGGAGGTCCTTCTTTAAGTTCTTCCTCAAAAAGTGGATAATATGCTGTCATTTCTTTATTTTAATACAATTAATTTCAATAGTCTTCCGACTATTAAAATTAAAATACATTTATAACTTTAATGTTTTGATCATGGTGATATCTTGGTTCTTAATGTTCAAGTAGCATTTCTTGCGCTCTCGTAAGATGAAGTAGAAAACATAATTTTTGGTGGTGTTGTTCCTCAACCTCCAGTTGAACTCTATGGTCAGGTTATTCGTGTCTGTATAATTTTCATGGTGAGCTAGATTGAAGCAAATGATTGGGTATAATTTACCGAAATTGGAATAATTGACCATGCATCCCGTTTCTGAATTAATGGTGTTGAGTCCAGCTTCCAAAAGAGCTGTGTACAGCCGATTGTAATCACCTTTCTCAAAATCCATCATGTAACTTACAGTTGGAACCCTTACATTATTAACCATCAGCCAACATTCCGTCATATCTAAGTTGTCGAATAACATGTTGTTATGTTTCGCATTTTCATATCTTTCAGTGTATTGAGGTATGACGTACAAGGATAATACTTCATCTGAAGTAGCATTTATGGAGTAAGACCCGCTTGAATTCTTTAAGAAAATATTCGACTTGACAATGCTGTGTTGGTTCCAGTTTATTTCCACAGGCTTATCCGATAACCTTAATTCGTTAAATTTTGCAGCAGCTGAATTCTTGAATCTGACATAAGGAAGCCAAAGCGATAAATCTTCCACTATTACCTTGTAGTCCTTATTTTGCTCATCTGTATACAGCATATTCTGACTGTGATTTCTTTAAAACTCAAACTTGACTTGGAAACCTGTAATGACCTTTTTGTATTCATTGAAGAAATCAAATACGTATTTTAATGGTATCCATATAGTGACAATTTTGCTATTTTGAGTAAGCTTGCATCTTTCTTTGAATCCTTGATTAAACTCGTCGTTAGTTCCTAATTTTTCAAAAAATTCAGTTATTTTAGTCGCGTCAACCAAAGTCCCATCATACTTCAAGGGTTTTCTGTCCGCTGTATCTGACGTATCTACGTAGAAGAGCATATTGGTAGCTTCCGAAGTAGAATAGTCCGGAGTGAAGTGAATCAGACCTAACACATGTCGCATGAGAGCAGAATAATTAATGTTGGTTTCGATTTCAGTGTTCCCTAATGTAAACCTGTTAGCGTTTATTAAACCTCCTCCATTCACGAGAGCTACATTATCATCCGCTATTGCAGTTCCATTACTGTTAACAATTTTTAGCTTTTGCTGTAAATATCCGTTAGAATATAAGATATTGGAGTTAGTGTCTTGTATAAAGAAATGGTAAGTGGCATTCTCAGTAGAACTATCGCTATTTTCATGCCTCACTTCTCTATACTCGAGACTTTCGATGTCATCATCGTAATAATAATCGGTGTTGTTTAAATCAAATATTTTATTTATTTCGTTCATTTATTATAAAAACAATTTTTTTTCTTAATTTAATAGCTATTCTGCTATTAAATCAAATCTAAAGAAACTTCAGTCCAGCACCATGTTTTTTCTTCTTTGAAAATATCTCATTCAACTTATCATGGACAAACTGTTTGGCTTTACCTTCTAATGCACTTGGCTGCATTAACATAAGGGCATCTGAAAAGAACCCTCTCCCTTGTATCTTCTTACTCTTCCTTTGAAGTCTATGTTTATTCATTTCTTTATTTAGAGGGCAATAAAATTGTATTGCACTTCTTGCTTATTGAGGGGAATTAAATCACCTCTATGATTCTTTATTCTCATTCTGATTCTGTGAACACTCTCCATCCGAACAGGAAAGAACAGAGGTTTTTCAAATGACTTTATGATTTGACTGCCTGGACGATTAACATTCGTAAAGGAATAGATTACGTTGGAGGAGTGAAAGCCTTTGATGTAGGCTCCCTCCGCGACATCGCAATGTATATAAATGTTATCATTCCCACCAGATAAGTCGGCAATATACTTTCCAATTTGTTCAGACTCTTCATATATTGCAGGTTCGAACCCTAATAGTTTATGCAGGCTCTTGCATTTTGTTAAATCGATCTTATACCCGTCTTTTAACTTGATGGCTATTCTTTGCCGTTCCTCGACTATACCAAATAGAATTGGCGGATCGTCCCCAAAAAATTTCAGCATGTAACGGTTCAACCCCTTAACAGTATAATTTCCATCCGGTAGAGACAGCTCAAACCACTGATGGTCATCATAATATGAAAAGGTCTCATCTTTGATATTATCCCAAGAAACGTACATTGAAAAGGACTGAAGAGCGATCTGCTTAAACCTAAATGGTCTGGAATATTCAATTGTAAAGTCTTCTGACTTTTCCGAGTTTTTCGAATCTAATATTAATAACACCATTTATTTATAGAGAACATTTATTTCATTATGGTCACTAGGTTCTTGGGTAAAAGAATACAAGACATCTTCAACGGACTTACCTTTGTTTCTTTCACTAATATATTTCATACAAAAGTAACCACATTTGACAGAGGCCGGGTGTTGTAAAAAGCTTGAGTTATAACCTATTTTTTTTCCGGAACTTTGCAGATATTTCTTAATACTCGTAGGAATTTTGTAAACATGTTCGCCAAAAGGATCAAAGTACTCCACGAAATTGTTATTAGGGTCGTTATAGTAACATACCCAGTGTGTACCAGGTCCTGTTGCTATGTCCAAATTAATAATGCCGTTCTCGAAGCGCCTCATCTTTTTAGGTAACAGATCCGAAGTGAAGACATCCCTAAACCCTTTTTCTTGCTTCATATTGTATTCAATTACTTCGTTGGATATTCCCAGTTTTGATAGACTCCCTTTCCACGGGGTTTTTTTTGAGCTCAACCCGATCCGGAAATTTTATCCAAAGCTTTCTTTGCTCCCCATCCAGCTACCCCACTTGCGGCACCTAAAGCCAACGCCTTAGCTCCGGCAATTAATGCAGGTAAAAATGGAGCTAGAAAGGGTAGAAAGCCACCTGTTTTCTTGAGTTGTGTCTTGCTAATAGTAATTCTCTTTCCCTTCCCGATTTGAGCTATTTGTGTTGGAGTTAAGTACATGTCATAGTTAGAAGGTTTTGTCCTATCTATTTGTAGGGAAACTTCTTCTCCTTTCTGGTATGCAGATTTTAATTTAGCAATCTGATGATCGCTTAAGTGTATTTTGGTTTTGACGTAGTTACTCATTTATTTAATAAGAAATTTTTATAGTATTCTTTTACTTGTTCGTTGTTTAGAGTTCCATCTCTTAATAACGCATCCAGTAAATCAACGACTTGAGTGTGCAATTTTTTACTCTTGGATCCATTACATATTTTATCGGTGAATCTAGCCAAAATTTCCAGTTTATCTTCCACTCCTTTACCGAGGTATATTTCTTTTCTTTGTAGGTCCCTCAACCGCTCTCGATAATCCTCTAAGGTAATCATATGTTCTCTTAAATAATCAGCTTTAGTTAATAGTTTATCTTCTCTTTCTTCATCCTTTTTGGTCATTCGAGCAATCTGACTCATAACGTTTCCTTTTTGACGAGCCAATTTTAAGTAAGTACTCTTTACTCTATTGATAACTTCCTGCAAAGCATCCTTGGACTCATTGTACAACTTTGAGGGACTTGGAAAATTATTTTTCTCTAAATACTCTACATCCAAATCTTTATCAAAATAGAAGATATTTGGAGTCTCTGGAGTCGCTGGAGGCGGTTCAATCGCAAGAGGAATCTTATCAACAGCATCTTTTATAGCCGTAAAATGTTCCTTTCTAGTAACATCTTGTTGTTGAAGTTTCTCGGTTACAGGCTTGTGAAATTCAGACAACGTTCTCTGCAGACCTAATTTTTGTTCAAGATTTTGTTCGTTGTTCTTTCTAATCTCTGCCTGAATCTTAAACACTTTCAAGTCATTCTTAACTTCTTCTCTTAGCCTCTTATTTCGCTCTTTTTGTAAAGCATTCATTTATTAGTAAGCAAATTATTTTTTACTGGAAGCAAATAGGGTTTTACTGGAAGCAAACTATTTTTTACTTGAAGCAAAAAAGTTTCACATTAAATAAAGATGATTCCAATTGAAGATTATACCGAACCAGAAGAATTAGCTGATGCAAATCAACATTATTTATTACCGAAGCACCCTTTCAGACTTTTGATCGCTGGAGCTTCAGGCACAGGCAAAACGAATTTATTACTGAATTTCATTTATGATTACCTTGAGTTTGATAACTTGTTCATTTGTGCTAAAGACATGTTTGAACCCAAGTACACTAAGCTCAAAGAAAAGTACACAATGTTTGATGGTGTGGATATTAAAGATATATTAGCAAAGTATCCCAAAAAGAAGAAAAAAATTATGCTCGAGTTATTTGATAAATACGGCAAGAAAGGAACCTTATTTTCCTCGGAAACAAAAGACTTTATAACAGTGGACGATCTGGACCCATCTTGTAAAAATGTCGTTGTCTTTGATGACTGTGTGACAGACAAAGACCAGAAGAGTATCGAAGATTTCTTCATCCGAGGTAGGAAGAAGAATGCCTCAATCATTTACCTCTCTCAATCCTATTACAGAACGCCTATTGTTATTAGGAGAAATTGCAACTACTTGATATTTTTTAACCTCCAACAGAGGGAGATTCAACAGATCATAAGGGAGGTAGATGGTAATCTAACGAAAGAAGAGTTTAATCGATTGTACAAAAAGTGCATGCAACAACCATATGATTTTTTTATGCTTGATTTAGTGAATCCGGCCTTGAGATATCGGAAAAAATATTTCATCCCTATAAATAAAGATGGAAGAATACTTACGGAAGAAAATTTACGTGTATAGAAAGAGTTACCACCATTATCATAAGATAAAGATTTCACTATCCATTGCAAAGTTCCTTTGCAGTTCATTGGGCTTATCCGCTTTTGCGATGGTACCCTTAGCCGCTCTGAGCTTAAGTGCTGGTATAGTCGAAGTTATCGAAAAGTCCATGAATATCGTCGAAAGGAATGAAGAGTATAAGCAGTCTTACAAGTTTTATAAGCAGCTGCTGAATTCATTCAAATCAAACGCATTATCAGAAGAAGAGGTGTACAGCAGAGAGGATGATTTTATCAATAATTCAGTCTACTTACCCAGAGAAAAATACATGAAACAAACTCAACTGAATGGCTATGAGTATGTGAGTAAATAATTTTTTACATATAAATAAATGAAGAAAGGAAAAGGAGTTATAAACTCTGCAATCAATAATTTACCATTTGAAATGCATCTACCTGGTCACCAATTTACAGGACCAGGAACTCAATTGCTCAGAGGTAAAACTAGACTAAACCCTGATTTAACATATAAAGAATGGAGTAAGCCCATTAATAGAGTCGATGAAGCTGCATATAAACATGATGTATGTTACCTAAAAAACAAAGACACCGAAACAAGAAACAAGGTGTGTGACACAAACATGATAAAGGAACTTGAGGATATTCCCAATCCAACACTCAGGGAAAGGCTAGATAGAGCTGTTGTGAAGCCAATTATCAAAGCAAAGAAGACATTTGGAATGGGTTCCAAAATATACTGCCTAAAATGTAAAACCCACACTGATACTAAAGATGCAGTTCAGGCTACTTCAAAAAACGGCAGACCTATGATGAAAGGAATCTGCATGGATTGTGGTTCTAAAAAGAGTCGTTTTTTACCGCTAAAGGGGTAACTGAGGACCCCGAAAAAGTTTATTACGATCCGGAGACTGGATATTGCGGTATAAACGAACTCAGTAGAAAAACAGGTTTAAGTCAAAAAAAAGTCTCAGATTTTTTACATCAACAAGATGTTTACACAAAGCATAAACCACTCATCAGTAAGTTTAAAAGAAGGAGAACTTATGTCTCACACATTGATGATCAATGGCAAGCAGATTTAATGTTTGTCTATAAATTTGCGAGGAGTAAGCATAATGATGGAACTAAATATCTACTAACAGTTATTGACTGCTTCAGTAAATATGCATGGGCCATTCCTATTAAAGACAAATCATCAAGCGAGGTGACTCAAGCATTTAAAAAGATCTTCAAAGAGCGGGTTCCGGAAAGGATTCAGACGGATAAAGGCCTAGAATTCGTTGGCCATACCACTCAAGAGCTATTTAAAGAGAAAAATATCCAATGGTTCACAACAGAAAATGTTGAGATAAAAGCGGCAATGATTGAAAGGTTTAACCTCACGCTAGGCAATAAAATAAAGCTCTACTTATGTCAAAATAACACTGAAAGATATATAGACGCACTAGATCAATTAGTGAAGAATTACAACAACTCATACCACAGAAGCATAAAGATGACACCTGTGGAAGCCAGTCTGGAGGAAAAGAGTGGAGAGGTGTATCGTAACCTGTTTAAAGAAAAGACCATACGCAAACCTAAATTTCAGGTAGGGGATAAAGTAAGAATATCAATATATAAGTCCACCTTCAGAAGAAGTTACCAAGCGACCTTCACGGAAGAGGTATTTATCATTTCCGAAGTGTTAAAGACCGACCCTATCACCTACAGGGTAAAGGACTTAAGTGATGAAGAAGTGAAAGGTACTTTTTATGATAATGAACTGGTAAAATATGATAAGAAAGACAGCGTGTATAAGATTGAAAAAATAATCAGAAAGAAAGGGGACAAATATCTAGTAAAATGGGTAGGCTATCCTGAGACCAGTTGGATCCATAAAAACGATCTTCTATAAATTTATTTTTAATAGCTGTCATGGCTATTAAAAATTGATCAACCATCACTTATTGGGGTCCAGTTTAAAGCTTCGAAAACGGTTCGACAGATTTCTTCATTCTGCTCAAGTGTTTTCTTCATTTTAGGTAACTTAAGCGGTACCTGAAAATCTCTTTTCCGCAACAGATGAAATAAAATGTATTCTTTGCTGATTAAGTTTTTCCGCTCTGGAAACAATTCTTCATATTTATGAATAAATGTAAGGAATTCAACCAAGATCACATCTTCTAAGGGAATATTAAACCCATTTAACCATTTAGTGAGATTTTTCACTCTGCTTTGACTCCTCTGTTGCATCTTCATCATAGAATATAATTGAGCTCGATCGATAGGACGTTTATTTGGATTGCATCTCAGCTCTTCATGACATGTCATACAGACGTAAAATTCATAATCATCTTTTGTCACAAATTTGTGCTCACACTCTTGAGTCTTATTTTCCATGGTCTTTGATTTGTCTAGACCAAAGAATCTTATTATTTCCATCATTTCGTCTGACATTTATTAATACAAGTCTTCTCTTTAAATAAGAAAAAATACAGAAATCAATTCAGCTTTCAAGGACCGACGAGCCGTCCAACTTTTCATCATGTGAATGAACCCCCCTCAATATTTTAAGCATTTAAAGAGATGCATTTAATTTATAAAGATGAGTGAAAATAAAGCTTTGATCGATATATGTTATGAGCAAATCAAGGATAACTTTTACTATGGGTTGTTCGGAGACTTTAAGTTGGTTATTGATAAGAATACGGGATGTTTTAATGCAACAAAACTTTGCAGTAACTCCAATAAGAGATATCGTAACTGGGCAAGATCTGAAAGAGCATGCAAACTGTTTAATTATTACAAAAGCTACCGCTCACTTTCCAGCGCCATCTTTTACGAGATCAAACTACGAAACAACGATTCTCTGAATAAACAGATCACAGGTCAATATGTCCGACAAGAACTCATCCTTGACATCACCTCCTGGATCTCGGTCGAGTTCTACGACAAGTGCAACAGAATTATCATGAACTACTTTGTAAACGAGTATAACAAGATGGACAAAAATGAGTTTGAACTAAAGCTGAAAGACATCGAAGATAAAATGGAAAATCTAATGCTTGAAAAGTACACGATCCAACAGAAGCTTGAAATTTCAGTCGAGGACCGCGCACCCCAGCCTGTAAAAAAGGATAAGCGAGAACGATTTATTCTTATTAAACGTAATGATGAATCCTACCCCTACTACGCAACAAGATCTCAGGACGTTCGTGCTAGAGGTGTGTTGAAACACCAACGCTCCTTATATACAGAGGTCTCCATCCTATTGGATCTCCCCTGTCACCCCAACTCCAAAACTCTCTTCGTTAGAGTTAGGGATGAATTGAAGAAAAAGGGGGTTACATTTAAGTCATGTAATATCTCTTTAGCCGGCTCGACTATTAACGAAGACGAGTTAATAGAAGCAATGAATGCTATCAACGAGGAAAAGAGGGTACTCTAGTTTTGATCGCCTTTTAATGGATTGAAAACCATTAAAATGTGTTTTAAATATTGAGGTTGTGTTTTCACAGGGCTGGAGTGTTTATGTCGTCTTTTAAAATTGAATCGAAGAAACTTCACCCCTTCAATAATAAAATCACTTAAAGAAAAGATTTCTTATATAAAAGAATGCAAAGTTCAGTTTATCAAAATATTTACACACATTTAGATAACCTTAAAGCTCTGTATTCTAATGTAGGTGAGGAAATGTGTTCATTAGCATATGTATGTGAAAATTTGACACCACTTCTAGAATATCTCGGGAACGATCATCCTAGATTATTCGCTGATGTGAGGACATTTTTCCTTGCTTGCCTTGATCAAATGTATGACATAGTTTTTAGCGAAGAAAACGATGATTTACGAGATGAGGGTTTAGAAGATTTAGATGGAGTACTTAGCATACTCGACAAACTAGTTTAGTTTGGATTGCGTTTTCATGGTTGTTAAACCATCAAAATGTCTTTTAAAATTGAATGTACCCCCTCAATATTTTAAGTATTTAAAGAAACGAGATATATATATAAAGATGGAATCTAAAACCGTTCGGCAGTTGCAAGACTACTGTCGGGAACATAATATTCGAGGGTACTCGAAACTTAAGAAGGCGGAACTGATTGAACTCATTCAAAACCATAGTGGCTTTTCCAGTTTCCATAATGACTTGTTCAGCAAGTCCAAGAAGAAAAGAGAACTTAAAATCAGGTGTTGTGGTAAGTTATATAAAGAATCTAGCATAAATAAGCACTTGCAAACAAAAGCTCATCAAAACTATAAGCCTAAGAAAGCAACCACCTGCCAGGAGCATGATTTTGATAATATACAGAACCTGCATCACATGACCATTAACCAACTGGGTGAATTTTGTCGGACGCGTGGTATTAGAGGCTATTCCAAATTAGGAAGGAAGGCAGACATCATAGCATACATTGAGAGTGCATTGTTCAACCGTCACTTCGCCTTTGATTCTGACCTGTTTTCAGATACGCGGGAGAGAAGACTGTATACCACCAAAGAAGTTGAGACGGCATTTAAGTCTCGGCTGAAGACGTACGATATCCCAAACGAACACAATCTGGTGCTTCCCGTAGACTTTCTGAATGATGTTTCATCATTAGTCCGGGGCCTCATCACCAAACATCTGAAAAGGTTGCATGGGCTGAAGGTTAACTTCCAGTTCCTTTGCGTCTATGAAAAGGGGAAGGATGACTCACTGATAGAAATGGAGAAGAACT
>JAPDSC010014147.1:14013-38173 GCA_026290005.1 Latrodectus geometricus | reverse complement strand
ATTGGAAAACACAATATATGTTATTTTTATAATATTTAGTTAAATAATGAGCTCATTTAACTTGTGTTTTATAATATCAAACTAATTTTAATCTTTAAAAAGTTCAAGAATATTTATCATTAAGATAATATTTTAATGATAATATAATATATAGAAAATCTTTTTTTTGTCAGCCATGGTATTTCGGAATTGTAGTGATATTTTAGAATTAGTATTGCTTAAGTTGAAAAATTAGTAATTTTAATATTAAATGATAATAATTTATTCATAAATTATAACGTAAACCAATTCGAATTATGAAAAATATTTAAAGATTTTTGAAGCCACACATAATTTATACTATATGTATGCTCCACTAATCTCTTGTTATAACGTACTTTAAATTATTGATTTACATAAAGAAAGATCAGAAATACCTTATAAAAAATCTTTTAAAAAATGAAACAGTACTCATGTTTTTAATACTGGTTATTAAAAACGACTTTTGATATTAATTTAGGGACATTTTTTTGCAAAAAATCCAAACGTAAATTTTAAAAAGACCTGACCAGTAAAATCAATTATTGCATTTGCATATACATACTTTTCGAACACTAAATGATGTCAAAATTAAAAATAATTGCTTAATCATCTCTCTGTCATTAATTTTAATTTTCAATAGTTTGGAGAATATGATATTCATTTTTATATGTAATGTTTTCATTTTATCCTTTATCCAATATTCTTTTGTTATGTTCAATTGTGAATTAAAATTCCCTCAAAATTTTTTATTTGAGTTTATTTAAATTTTGATAAACATTTTTTCTATTTGTGTATAAATTTGCATTCACTTATTAACCGGCAGTAGTTTAGATATGTCATTTGATTTTTAGAAATAAAAGAAATACTTGTAAGTTAGTAATTTTACTTACTACTGCATGTAAGTAAGATTTATTACTTCTACTTGTAAGTAAGTTTATTAATTGTAACTAAAATTATTAATTAATTAAATTACTTGTAAATAATAAATTAATTTAGCATTAATAGTATTAATACTTGAAGTAAATAATTTTACAATTAATAGAGAAATCAAAAATTATAATTAAAAAGGTAACTATAAAGATTTGCATAAATAGATTAAGATGAAAAATATTCACTTTTCAAGAAAGAAACAAGAACACTTTAAGATAAAAAAAATATTCATTTTCAAGAACTTTGAAGTAAAGCATTATTTTAAAGAAAAATAATATTTTATTTGATATTTAAATGTATATTTCTTTATAGAAATATAAAATGTATATTCTTTGTCTAATAACTTTTACAAAGATTTCAAAATTTTGTTTTGCTCACAAAATTATATTTTCTATTTTTTTAATCTTTTCTAAATAATGTGACATTATTCACAATCAAAGTAAAATTTAAAATGTAATTTATTTCAAATTTTAATAATTGCATAATTAAAATTTCAAACAACAAAAATTCTTAATTTTATTTTATAAACACATTTTATAAAATATTTCAGTTTTTAACTTTATTTTGTGAAGAATACTTCCATATTCTTTGATTGCCTTTGATAATAGAACTTACCATAATGTCAAATTTTGGAATAGATTTTAATGAGTTAATTCATGGTTTCTAGATAAAATTAATTTTGAAGTGAACTATAAAGATTAAATTTACATCATAAAATTATTTTTCACAAGCATTTTTCATCTCAATTTAACTCATGTAAACATTAACTTGAAAATTTATAGGAAAACTTTACAAAATATCGCAGTATTTCAATTGTAGAAGTTCCTTTTTAGGACTCGTAGGGACTGGTAAAATATTCCAAAATATCCAAAGCTCGTAAAGTTGGATAATAAGAACTAGATTTTTAAAACCAATTTTCTTTTACCAAACTGCTCTCTATAAATAATATATTATTAAAAATTCGTTTCTCATTTACTAGATATAAATCTAGTAAATGATTATTGATGTAAATCTAGTAAAGATTTATATCTACTCACTTACTATATATAAATCCTAAATAATATCACAAATAATTTACTAGATATAATTTTTATCTCCTCATTTACTAGATATAAATCTAGTAAATTATGTATTTTACTATGCCCTAAACATAGTAAAATAAATACTTAAAAATAATTTTTGTTTCCTTTTATTGATGAAACAGGCAAATGATAATTTTTATTTTATTTCAAAATCACATTTTTATTAATACATTTTTTCATTATTTCGGTACAAGAAAACATTTTTTGTTGTTTTTTTTTTTTTTTTAAAGTAGTACTTCAATTTTGTATACTGTCTTTGTTTTTCAGATGGTTGCAGCACTAAGTCATTATCTTCTTATTGGATATCTGAAAGTTATTTTTCTTTTTTTATATTGTGTTCTCAATCATTTGATACTTTTTACATGCAAATTTCATCTGATCCCACTTTCAAAAAGCTTTGAAACTAAATTGTGCGCAACAGCGGATTTCTCTGCAAAGTTCATGGATGAGTAACTCCTCTTTACTTAAATCTTCAGCTAAATGTTCTTGGTTTTCTTCATTTACGCTGGTTCCTATAACAAAGCCTGCTAGTCAAAATTATTTGGAGGCCGTTTTTTCTGCAACTTTATTCCTCACATGGATTCATAAGTTAATTGAGCCTACGTCATGATCACTCCTTGCAAAAGTGATTTACAATGTTTTCATTTAAAGTTATTAATTATACATTGATGCAGGAGATGCAAGACGGAAATTAAATAATGCATAAAAAAATCCATAATAATTTATTCAAAAAACCCTGGATTTCAACATCAGTAGCTCTTTGTAACTTAAAACACTTTGTAACGATTTACGCTTCTCTAATGAAAACATCGATTTAAGTTTCTCAAAATTAAATTTTAAAAAAAATTTTAAAAATTAAAAATGTTATATCATTAAAAATAAAATCAGGAAAATATGTTCGCGAAAGCAATTTTTCGAAATTTCAATTGGTAAATGAGTATTAAACTAACTATCATTGAGTTTATGTGACCATATTAGAAACTAGCCACTCTTAATACGTACGCTTGTTCGTATTTGTGAATTAAAGTCTATTATCGTATTTGTAAAATGACTGTCTTCTGTACAAATATAAAATTTATTGTAGAGTATTTTGAAAATTTTTAGCAGTTAAATTTACAAAAGTTGATTTTTATATTTTTCATTAAAAGAGCACGTATGGTTGGTTTTTTGGTTTTAAATTGCCCTTGGTGATTAATCAATTTGGAGAAATTCAGTCACTTACTCTTATGTCTGTAATTAAGATCTTTAATAATTAAGAAAAGAAACCAAAATTAAAGAAATAGAAACTATTAATTGCTGATTCAAAATAAGTGTAAGAAATATTTTGCTTTTTTCTTGTCAAATATTGTTATAAATCCACATCTTTATCTTCTTTATCCTGCTTTAATGTTTCTTTTATTATTTTTTCTCATGCATTTCCTAACTATCTTATAGTTCATAGGAAATATTTTGAATGAAAATTTGATCAGTTTTAACTGTTTACATTTTATAAATAATGATCATATTTTCGCAACTGTAAAAACAATTCTTCGTTACAGAGGTATGAGTAATTTATTGCTATGAAATTACTTATTATTAAAAATGATAAAAAAAAAAGATCTACTTGATAAATTACTAATATTGAAGTCAATTTTGATTTCCACAACAAAGAACTCATTTTAAATAAAAATAAAACTTTTGCTCTTATTATATATATATTTTAAACGGTAATTAAAAATGTAATTATTACTATTAAAACTATAAGTACCATGAACCATTTTGATAATTTTAATTACCATTAAAACTATTAATACTTCATTCCTGATTATTAAAACTATAAACATTGTAATAATAATTTTAATGGTAACTAAAAATAAAAAATTTAATGCACTATTTTATGATATTCCATAAGAAAAAAACCTCATACTTATTTTAATTAAAGAAAGCGACATTTATGCAGACGAAAAAATTTTATTTTATTATATTAAATTTTAATTGCACTATAAAGGTAATGCCTTTTAAAATAATGAATTATTGAGGACTTATGATTATTGTGTGTTAAGACACTTCTAAAACAAAATATTCAAAAGTTATTATACTAATACTTTGCTTTAAAACAAGTTTAAACTATAATCAAGCATTGCCAATTTATAATAAATTTAATATAATCAATTTTAAAATATTCTTAGCATATAATTTGAATTGAATCATGGTTGAATTCCTATTTTTATTGTGAAAATTGTTGTGAAAATATTTTTATATTCGGAAATTTGACTTGCAAAAGGAAACAAAGTTATATGTATGATAGCAATGACTATTTTTAATTCATATTATCATTATTTATATCACAAACTCATACATAAAATGACAATGTTTGACTAATATGAAATAAAACTCAGACAAAGAAGTATGATTTACGAAGAAATAAATATTTATTTTTTCTTTAGTAAATTTATTTTAAAAATAAAAGATAAAAACATAGATAAAAATATATTTTAATAAAATAATAGATAAATTTGATAAAAATATTTGACACTTAAAATTACAATTTCATTATTTTTACACATATTTATTAGTGAATTAATTGTCAGCAATCAATAGCATTCAAAAAAGTAAGTTTAAATTTAGTCAATGTACGTAAGTTTACCACTGAACTATATTACAAGAAAGAGATTAAAGCATTCCATAATTATATATATATATATATATATATATATATTGACTGTTTCAACTTTAAAAATTAATTTCACTAGAACTCATAATAAAATTAAATAATTAGTTCATTGCCGCTGTTCTATTCCTGTTATCTCAAAAATATTTTTATTTGATAAATGATAAGGATAATTGAGTGAGTTTTAAAATAAAATTAAAAAATTAATTTTTGCATTGTTTATAAAATAATACAAAATTAGGTTTAAAGTCTCTTTTCGATTATCATTAGACCATTTTTAAAAAAGAATTTCAAAGTAAATCAAATGATTGAATATACTGGATTTAATTAAAAAGGGGATAAAATTTTAAAAAATGTACTATATAAATAAAATTATTCAAAATAGTTGATATTATATACACTGGTATTCTGATTTTCATACACTTGATAACAACTGTTCCTTACTCATATTTTCTACCATATGTTGTAACTCAATTAAAAAACAAAAGATAAATTTTAATTTCATTTTTATATAAAGCCAAAGAGTTAAATGCTGATACTTTCGTGCAAAATAATGAATAGTATGATTTCATTATTTATATTATGTGATATATATAAATATTTAATTTCGTAACTTAAAGCAAAGTGGTTGTGGTGCTAAATGAGCAACTAATCCATTTATTATTTTATATTCTGAGGGGACATCTGGTGGCAAAGAGATTTCAAATTTTTTCACTATTTCTGTAAAGTAAACTAAAATTTCCATCCATGCAATTGTTTCTCCAGGACAGTTTCTTCTTCCTAATAAAATAATTATTTATTTATAATCATAATTAAAAGAAATAAATTTAATAAGAAAAATAACTAAGTAACAAAAACTTTAATTAAGATGAGCTTTTTTTTCCAAGAAATTGAAATTCCTTATTTTATCCATAAAATAACAATAATAAATTGGAATACAATCATTTTTGAGTACACATTCAATCATTTTTATAAATTGTATTTTGATACTATTTGCACAATTTTTTAATATGTTACTTCTTGATAAACTTTGTGACATGATATACAGTTCCTGATTTTGATGTTATATTACTGCAGTTTAATTTTGAAAGATATCTTTAATAAATTAAAATTACTATAATAAAATTTCATTTTATTAGTTTCAATATCTCGCTTGTTAAAGTTTATCAACTCTAAAGTTTGAAGTATAATTCATCTTAAAACCGTTGCCAATTTCCAGTAACAATCACCAGTTAATGTAATATCTTTTAAATCATTTTAAAACCGTTGCCATTTACCAGTTACAATCACCAGTTATGTAACAATGATAATCTTTTAAATCATTTTTGCAATTTATTTGAGTTTTATTAGAAACTCATGATACATCTTGCAAAGAAGATTATTTGTCAACGAATTGCATGCATACTACTCTGAAGAATCATTTTTGGTAGGTAATTTTCTATAATCTAACAAATAAAAAGAATATTACATGAATCTCATTATTTTTAGACATAGCTCTAATAAGCATTCTATAATCAAATAATTCACTGAGTGTTTCAAAGATTTAATTTTACATATCAAAATGCCCACATGATATCTCCATTAATTAAAGCTTCACTTTAGATTTCTATTACAGTTTTATCTTATTTATTCGAATTTCAATGATTAATTAATCCCATATTAAAACTCAAGCTATCTAAAAATACTTAAAATAACATTTCTTTTTGAAATCAGAATTTCAGTAATATCTTATTTATTCGAATTATAATGATTAATTAAGGCAATATTAAAACTCAAGCTATCTGAAAATACTTAAAACAACATTTCTTTTTGAAATCAGAATTTCAGTAATATAGTGCTTTCGCACGTTTTTGTCAGGAAAAATGCTAAACACCGGCTCATCCGCAGGAATATTTTTTTTACTGTAAGTTTTCATAGATAAAAGCTAAGTTTCTTTCAATTCCAAAATATTTGCATTTCTCATCTCATTCTCTAATTTTTTATATAATTTGAAAATGAAGTCTTCTGTTTCCCAAATAAATCAATTTTTTTTCAAACGGAATACGTAAAATATTTTAAGTCAAAACTAGTATTCAAAATAAATCAACTTCAATTTGATTCGAAGATGATATATATTATATTAAAATTGTATCCATAAGTGTGTTTCATAAATAACAATAATTCAAAAATTGAAACAAAAGGTTGTAAGAAACTTTTCTACATTATATATTGACAGAAAATAATCTTATAGATGATAATTTTTTACATTTATTACACAACTTTTAACTCAACAAATATAACAAATCAAGAAATTAAAAACCATGAGTAAATTTTCTATATTGTGTTCTATTTTCAAAATAAAATAATATTTTACGTATTTGTCAATTTTTATTTTAAACTACAATTAAGACTCGATAATACTGTGAATACTTCAAATTGTGTAGTATGAAAACATTGCATAATCCTCCATGACAGATTCACAGTACAAAAGCTTTTATAATACTATATAAAGGCGAAATAAATAAATCTTCAAACTTCTAAACTTTATTTGAAGACTCAATGGCAACTGAATTAAAATTAATTTTACACTTTTAGTCCCTTCATACAAAGCATATCAGAAGAATTTTCTATTACTAAAACCACATAATTACATAAAATAAATTTAGTGTTTTAAATTAACAGAATGTTTAATAAAACACCCTTTATCTTACCAATTGAAAATGGAGCAAAACTCGGTGGTTGTTTCATCAATTTGGTGCCATTATCTGTCAAAAATCTTTCCGGAAGAAATTTTTCTGGATCTGTCCAATAATTCGGGTCATTGTGGAGAGCCCACAAATTGGCAAAGATTTCGGTACCCTTCGGAATAACAAAGTCTCTAATTGAGATGTCTTGATTTGCCCTTGAAAAAGACAATTTATAATTAATTCATATGAAATATTAATATATAATTTTAAAAAATCATTTTTGATATAATTATGAAACAATGTTTGACTTTAAAAGAAATTCAAAAATTTAATGTTTTCTTAAGCATTCAATTACTTTAAAACTATATTTTTTTACATAGTGGATATTTTAAACATGCCTTTCAATCTGTCTAGTGGTTAGCGTAACTGACTGCTTGTGAGGAAGACCTGGGTTCGAATCCTAGCATGGATGTTCTTTCTCTCTCTCTGGTTTTTTGTACTTTCCTCAGATGATGGATGAATGTGGCCCGCCCTATAAACGGGTTTGTGGTGGTGGGTGTGGCGTGGGCGATGCTACTCGTACCTCCGTGACTTGGTTCACAGGTGCTCACCGCGTAACGATAAAATGAGTAGCAGTTTCCGGCCTTGTTGCGGCAAATGGGCTAATGTACTTATTTGCTCAAGGGTGCCCACCGTTAGAAATAAAAAGATATTTTATGAAATACTAACTTATGAAGTTCTTACATTTAAAAATTTTATTATTAAAAAATATTATATGTTTCTTTGCATTACTATATTTGATATTAAAAATTAGTACCCTTTTATGACCGTTTTTCTTATTTAAAAATGCTATTTCTTATCTTATGTCAATAAACTTATATTTCAGTATTTCATAAATAATTTGCTTTTAGTTAATGTTTCGTTTGCCTAATGCTTAAATTTGTATAAAATTTCTGCAACTATAAAATAGCAAACAAATTTAAAATCTTCTTCGAATACAATTTTTTTTAAATAAAATTTACTAAAGAAAAACAAGTATGTTACACTTGTAAATAATTGCAGTAAATTGCTATTAAATTTTTTATTAAACACAATGATTAATAAAATATTTTATAACAGTCTGCAGAAATTAAAATATAAATTAGAAAAAATCTAAAAGTAAATTCAATTTCTTTTGTTATAGCATAAGAAACACAATTTATTTTAAATTTAGTTTTGTTTAACAGTCATCTATTTAATTACATGCATTTCTAAAACTTTTGATCTAGTTTTCAATTAAAAATAATGTTATATAAAAATTCTAGGATTGAATAGTTTATAAAAGTTGTATTTTTTTATTCAACAAAAGAAATAGTTAACTTAAAACATAACTTCATTTCTATCTCTTCAGAGTTAAATACAAAATAGTTAGGTTAACTTTGTCTGTTTTAGTTAAAGAAAAAAAAGAGACTTATATTAAATTTAACTCTGCTAAAACACAGAATAAATTATTAGTTCTAGTTAATTATTAAATAATTTTTTTTACAAATTTGGATTCGTAATTAGCTTTTTCCTCTGTAAATAAATTATTTCTATTGTTAATAACATTTAATAACATTGTAACTACACAAGATTTTCTTATATATATATGCTTCATTTATTTTTTATCGTTCATTATTAAATATTCATAAATTTTGTTCCACTTGAAATCAATGGAAAATAAGAATAAAATATGAAATTTTTTTAAAATTGTTTTGAAGGTAATTTGAAATTTTTTTTAATCAATTACTTTCTATTGTAAAATAATATGTGGTTTTTAAAAAAAATATATTTTATACCTGATAAAATTAAACTATTCTTTATTAATAAGAATTTTTTTAAAAAAACATTTACTTATATTTTTATTGATGAGTTAATACATTTTTCTGAAAGAGTATTTATGAAAAGGAGGAAATATTTTTTGTTTCAAACAGGATGTTGAAAATTAAAGAAATATGTCCATTTCAGAATAAGTTTTTTAAGAAAATATGCTTTAATTAAAAAAATTAGCATGATTAATTAGTTTCCTTATTAATTATTTCCTCGTAAGAATTATTTCAATTTTTATTTCGGAAACTAATTAAACCTCATCAAAGGAATTCAGAAAATTTTAGTTAATTAAACTATTTTTATAACAAGAAATAATTTATATTATAAAGGCATTTATGTTGTTAGAGGTTTATTCTTCGTGTATTTTTCTGCACTTTCGAAGTACAAATATTTAAATTTTTTTATACTTTTTCAAATGTTTTCATTTCATTGTTTAGATTTTGATTTTTATATGGCATTATCTTTTTAAATCTGAAGTTTTATATTTCCTTTCACGTTATAAAAATGATTTTAAAACAACTAATTAAGATTTTATATTATTCATTACTTTCAAAGTAAAATAAAAAAATGTTTATAAATTAATATTGAAACTGCAATATTAATAAAAGACATAATAGCTTTAAGATTTAAATTTTTGCTATTAAACATTGTATAACAAATTATGTACAATATTGGCTAATGATGAGGAGTTAGTGATAAAATTTTTAATTTATTATCTACGTATATATTTTTTATGTAAATCTCTATAAATCAATTATATGTGTTCATACATGCCTGTATAAAGCAATGTGAGCAAGCATAGTCTAATTTGCTGATGTTTTGCCAAAATGGGAATATTCTTTTATATATATCAAACCTGTTAGCTTATTTTTCATGAATAAAGAATAATTAACAACATTTGTCACTCATTTATTGTTGAACAATGATAAAAATTAAAATGAGATTTGTTACAAAAGCATTTTATTTTGAAACAGTATTACCTAATAAATATATAATTAACTAAAATACAATAGATTTTATTTTTAATTTAATTTTTTATTTTAAATAGAAATCAATATAAAAATACATAAATACTTACAAATATAGTTTGTTAAATAAAACGTGTATAAAATATGCTAAATAAAGATTCCATATGTTATTTGATAATTTTCAAACATATTGAATCTATTTCTCTAGTTATTTTAATATGTATTCACTAATGAGTTTTAGTAAAAATACTAATGTGCAAAAATTAAATTTTAAAAAAAATATTTTTTTAAAAAAATAAATTTTAATGTAAAAAATTAATTTTAAAATCTAAATGTTTGATCCATTGCTGCATTTGTATTTGATATATTTCTAAGATGCAACTTAGACATGTTCTTATATTTCCAAAATAATTATCTTAAGACACGTTTGTGAGAGTTTGACAATAACTTTAATTGTTAGCTATTTTTAGTGAAACTTTTACATTATTACTGGACATTCATACATTAAAATACATTCGATCAAACATATAGGTCTTTCTGGATATTGTGAAAACTCTAGTAAAGCAAAATTTTTAAGAAATATTCTACGAATAGGTTATATTTAGTAGTCTACAATTATTTTAAAGAAGTTAGTAAAAATTTATGTTGCATGTTTTCCATAATAAAAATTTCATACATTATTATAAAGGAGACGTCATATAATTTTTAAATTGTTCAAAAAGAGAATCCTCATTTCAACGAAAAAATATCTATCCAAAACACAATATCTTCATTGATGATTTTTGAGAAAAGCAAAGAAGAAAGAATATGAGAAATTTCAAATCATTGAAAAAAATTTCTTTAATCACTAAAAGATTGAAAAATGAGAGAAAATTAAAGATTTCAGAGAAATGAAACTTCTAAAATAAAAAATATATATGTCGAATGAAATATAGATACTATCTTCAAAAATCTCAGAAATTGATTTATTATATCAAAAATATGTTATCTTTTTTTTTAATTGTTTTGCTACAAGATTTCATGATAAAGAATTTACTTTCTTCTGTACACTGTTGTTCACTTGAACACTTACTTTGTTAATATTAAGTCATATAAATACCATTGTTTTCTCATTGTTATATTCGATTTATTTTTTATTAAAAATCATGATTTTTCCATGAAATATCCATGTATCCATGAAATATACGACCTTTTTTCTAAAAATTTTAAGTTTTTAGATGTTGAATTCTTCCTTTGCGCATTTTACCAGAGGTTATTCAACATCTTATGAAATGTTTATGAATAAATAAATTTATTATTTTTAATCATAAATTTTAAGCAAAACAGACAGAAAATTCCCTAAAATAAAGATTATTTGACAAGGTACAAGAATTTTATTTTCACAGTACCATATTGATAAGAAAGCTCTATTCAGAGATAAAAGTCCCAGGTTTCATACAAGCAACTGTTGAGTAAGGACAAATAGATGCTGTGTTTCTGCTTTCGACATGTATGGGATTTTTCTGGGTTTCTCCTTTAGTGCAATACGCCAACGAAACATTCCACCCTGATGGTGATTTAAGCTGTGACTATTATAGTGTTTTACAAAAGCTTTACACCAGTAAACTGTTGACCACATGATACCACAAATTTAATATACTTTTAAATAGGTACCAAATAATTGCAAACATCTGCGCTCATAATATCAGGGCTCATAATCATAAGCTCTACAAATATCAGTCATCGAATCATAAATTTCTGAACTTCAAAATAGGCCACAAGTTCTCCAATTATCAACTTAACATGAATACAGAATTAATTTTTAAACGAAGCAAATTTTTAAATCGAAATACTTGGAACAGCATTTTAAACAATTTAACGTATTTAAAATCTTTTGAAATTTTTCAAATTTTGTTCAACTAACCACAATTAAAACTCGTTTCATAATAGCAGAATATATGCAAAGTAATGTGAATTTCCTGAAATTTACAAGCAAAAAATGTTATATAAAGAATGCTTTGAGAATATACTCTCATATTAAAATTTAAATACAGTATTTTAGAAACTTTAATATAGGTTTTGATAGTTTACTTTTTATACATTTATATTTAATCGTATTAAAAATGTCATCAATAAAATCCATTTGAAATAAAAATTGCTCAGTTTTACTCACACTCTCGTTGTACTCAGGGGCACAATGCTCGAAAATCGTTGTGACTCCATCATAACAGAAAATGTGTAAGGAATTTTGTGTCTTTCTTCATATCTAGCTTTTCCATCTTTTCCAAGTACCTCCATTAGTTCTAAATACACTTTCTTTTGAATATCTGGATAATCAGCCATGAGCCTCAAAATCCATCCTAAAGAGCTGAAAATTGTGTCGCTTGAAGCCAAAAACAGAATGTTTACATTCCCTTCCAACATTTTTTCTGTAAACAAATTACACTTTTCAATATTATCATTTGACATTAACATAGAATTCGTTTTCAAAATAATTTAAGCAAAAATTCTTATTGATTATTATCATAACTACAAATAAATTATATAAGTATGAAAAAATGGGAATAAAAATTATTTATTAAGTCTGATAAAACTAAATCATCAGCAATATAATGTCTATCTAAGAAATGAAACAAATCATATTTTTATGATGTAAGTGGCACGTTACAATTTTTGTCAAATATGGAAATTTACAAGAAATATTCTTTATAATAACATTCGCCAAATTATTTATTTTTGAATATGTTATTCAATTTTATCTACAAAGGTACTGCTCCTAATAAAACTTTGAGAGAAATTAATATAAATGAAATATTTACAATTCTCCCTTTTTATTATCACGTATGTTTTATGATTCACCTACTTAGATAATATTAAAGGTCATACTGAAGGCGAATTATCTTTTAAGTTTTGTTGGGATAAAACAAGAAGTTACTAAAAATAGCTCAGAAAATTAAAATTTTTCAATATCTAGTATTATCATTGAATGGAAATATCTTTAAAAGACTGAAACCAATATTTTTCCAATAGTTATTTAAAATTATGAGTAAACATTTGCACTAACCATGTCAGGTAAGTCACAATAACAATTATTGCTTAATATAACTCATATTTTATTTTATTGTTTATATATTGAAACATATATTTCTGTAATTCCTAATTAGTAACAAACTTTCAATGAATACATGTCATATGATTTATAAACTGCCTATTATTATTAAGAATTTAATTTTAAAAAGGAATATATTTGAGTAAATTGCAATAAATTATAGGAATTAAAAAGGGACACAATACATCTTCTATACATTCATAGAACTCTTAACATTTTATTGTTACTTCAGCTTCAATAAGGTACTCAACAATTACGTGTGTGTGTTTGTAAAATAATGCTTTAGTATTAAAATTTTTAAAAGGAATATTTCAAATTACAACAGAAAAAATGTCATGCAAAATGATTGGGCAAAGATATCTATGAATTTTATGACGTTGAAAAAGTTAAAAACTCGAAGAAAACCCAATCATTCACTCTCCTAAAATTCATCAAAACAAAATTCAATATTTAAATATAGTATAAAATTTTTGATAAAGTTGACTTTTTACAAATATTTAGAATGTGGTTTTTAATACATATTTATAATCTTTTTACATTTATAACAACTTAAATAATAAGAATAAAATAATTTAAAGGGATATATTTTACAAAGCAATGGATATTAATTAACGATTATACTAATTACTTGTAATTTAATAATTATTAGTAATTCGTAAATTTGCAATAGTAATTTATTGGAAATAAAAATTAGAGAAAGCTAAATTTTGTTTTGATAAAGATGAAATTTATTCTTCTCTATTGCAATTTTACTTGCAATAAAAAATTATTCTTCCAAATTTTCTACTGGATTATTATCTAAGATTCTATTAAATGTAACCGTATAAAACTTTCAAGGAAACCAATAACCATCAATTTGTATATTATAACGACTGGATTTAATTCCTAATTATTTATTATTATTCCATTCATAATTCATAATTATTATTAATTCATAATTCCTAATTATTAATCCATTTCTAATTATTATTCCATTCATGGGAATAATAAGCATTATCAATATTCCATTTTTATCATAATGTAAGTGTTTAAAAATTTCATTTTATTTTGTTAGCTTTAATTTCTTTTGATAAATTAATATAATACTTCTATAAAGATATAAAATTGTATTTTATTCAAAATAATAATAAAAGAAAATTCGTCGTTTATCACTCTATAAAATAGAGTTTCTATTATTAGATTGTATTATTCTTAAATTTCATCTACTAGAAATACCTATTTTTCGGAAAATATTCGTTGAAGTGAAAGTTGAACATTCTCAATTTTAAAGGAGGACATTTTAAGAACAGCACGAGCAACATGCATTCCAGCATAATGTATTGAAAACTGGTGTCACATGGCTCTCAAAGTTATGGGCTTAAAATGTTGAATATTTAACGACATCTATTCATGTTGCGAAGAAAAGATAATCCATATTTTATTCAATAGATTGCCATATACTGAGCTCATAAAATGATAATATTGGAAGTTGGTAATAGTTAAATTTTTATATTTATAGCTAACTTTTCTTAGATTGAATGTTAAGATCTTATTTTTGTTTATTGACTTGTATTTTTAAACTGTCAGTTTAAGAGATCATTTAATAAAGAATGTTTATCAAAGCCATACTATTTCCATAATATTTGTATTAACTACTAATATAATTAAAAGCATCAGTCATTAATTAAATATTACTTACATACTGTAGTTTGATAAAGCTTTAAGATTTGCTACATATCTCAACACTAGAAAGTTGGTTGACAAAGGTATAAATTTTAATATTTTTTCTTCATAATTTTTCAGAAACATTTTCAGCTTAATTTTCAATATATCGTGTAATGAAATTTTAATCCATTATTGAAAGAATAAAATAGAACTAGCTATAAATATATATCCTGCTATAAATATTGGAGGAATCCTACATTTTAAAGCAAAAAAATGGTTTAAAATATATATTATATTATTACCATATTTTTAATACATTTCTGTTCGTAGAAAGTTATTAAATCAGATTTTTTCAATCTTATAATATATAAAAATAATCAATTCCACGAATACTTTTGATAAGTTATTTATTGATAAGTTGCTAAGTTATTTATTTGATACTTATGATATGTAAATGAATAACTTAGCAACACATATTGATTTTCTACCACAAAATATTCATACAAACTTGCAATCCTATCAGCTTAATAAATATTAATGATATTTAAAGCAAATTTATTTCATTTTAGAGCAAATATTTTAATTATTACTTATTATTTGCGTATTTCATTAAATTACAGGTTCATTATGAATAAAACTGAAATTTTTATTTAAAATGAAAATTGACAATTAAGATAATATTTTCTATATTAAGCTGTAGATTACTTACAAAATATATTAATTGTTACTTTAAATAAGTTAATATCCATGAGTAATAAGTTAAAAATTATTAATTTTTCATAATATTTTGGAAATTTATTCATAAGGAAATAAATATTTTACAATAAGCTAAAATAAATTCCAAGTGATTTTGCTTTCTAAAAATTACAATTATAATTGAAATAATTTATATATATAATACATCTGTAGTTATATATATATGGACATATGTATGTGTGGATGAAATTACATATATTTGATAATATGACCATTAAACTTAAAAAAATGTATTTCAATTCAATATATTAATATTAGCAAGTTATATTGCTATCATATTTAATATTTCACTAAATGCTTATAAAAATTAAATATATGTGCTGAGAAGAAATATTCTCAGATTGAAGAAATAATTTTCTGATTCATAACTTTAAGATAAATTCTCAGATTTTGAAAGATAAACTCTCAGGCTGAAGATAAATTTTAAAGAGCAAGCATATTTTCTATAATTTTTATTAATCGAAAATTTATATTCATATAAATTTCCAAATATTCAATAGAATATAATAAGATAAATTATTATTTGTAGTCCTGCTATAGCTATTTACAAGGCATAAACAATTTGAACATAAACAAATTAAAAATAACTTAAATATTTGAAAAAAAATTATGACAATTTTTAAAATTTTTAATGATATATATTATTTTGTTTTAAGTATTAAAAAAAGAATTTTTCTGCAATTAAAGAAAAAGAGTTTAACAATTTTTTCATAAATTAAAGTTAAGATATTTTTCTCGGTATTCACAGTTTTACCAATAAAACATATTTCTGATTTCAGTTTGAAAATATTACCAGAAGTTTCACATATTTATCGAATTCATTGCAACTTTATAAGAAATAATAATGTTTTCAAAATGCATCACTATAATAAACAAAACCTTAAATTTTTTCGTTTCTTATACTGCTTAACATAGAAAAATTTATTTTAACATTCGCTTTCTTTTATTTCTTTATGATCTGTTCTTAACTATTTCAAAGCTCCTTTATTACATACGGATTAATGTTAATAATGTATATTTTGTTACATGAGGAAACATCACATACCTGAAAAATAATGCTTAATGTCTGAATGATTTTCTACATTTTCTAGCTTTGTCAGGTAAGAGTTTATGAAGTCATATATAGAACTGGACTCAAATGTTTTATGCTTTTTTATTTCTTCTCTATAAAAAAAAGTTATTTTAGTCCTGTAATATTAACAGACGTACATTTCTTCATCTAAATGTTTCGGACATACATTTCATCATCAATTTTTAAAGTCAAAATGAAACACAATTTTCAATGCAAATTAAGTCAAATAATTTGTATTAAAATATGAAAACTATATGAATTGTAAGAATTTTTATATTATTAAGAAATTAAAGCTAAAACTAAAAAATGTTTAATTTTTTAGATATAATGGTATTTTGAGGACATGGAGAAATAATCAACTGAATACTTTTTCACTAAGAATAAACTAGATTTTTTAAAATTTACATATTTATTTGAGAGCAAAAAACTTGCTTTTGTAATAGTAAACATTATATGTAGTGGGAAATAAAATGTTTGGAAGTATATACTCTACTTGTATATACCAGGGGTGGCCAAACTTTTGGGATCCGCGGTCTACTCCACATTTAAAAAGTCGAAGGCGGTCTACCAATGACTGAGTTAAATTAACGCAACGTACAAGTTTATATATTTATTTTCGGTAACAAGAAAAAATAAATTATCAAATTTTTTGAAAAAAGAATTTATATTAATATTTACAAAATAAAAATTTACTGACGAAAATAATCAAAATATTCATATACTAAAAGCTGACCATCCTATTCACTGCGTTTAGTTGAAATTGGCATTGTATATCTGTGACAAGTTTATGATATTGTGGCTAGTACGAGCTTATTGCAATGCGTAAACACAAAATTAAATCTGTTAAACGTGACCGAAGTTTGGTTTTTATTGCGTTCATGGTTGAAAAAGCAATTTCACAAAGATATGTCTATACAAAGTATGATTACAAATAAAAAAAACAATTTGTAAATATTTGGAAACGTTTCCTCAGAAATTCATTTCCAAAAATCAGTATTGCTAGATGTGCTCTGGATTTAAGAAACATATCGCATCTTAATTAAATAATTTCTTCCTCGATCGTGACTGATGTGGTATCTATTTTTTCAAACACTCCACATCAATGTTTATATTTTCATTTAATGGAAATATACTCAATTTTATAATATTTTCCAACCTAATTAAGTCAACGAACCTTCTTTCGAATCCTTCAAACAGAATATATAAGTCTTCGACGAAATCTTTGAAGTTTCGATTTGGATTATGGATGCACTCTTTCTCCATGTTTTTGAAATTTCTCAATTCATTTTTTCTTAATTGAGAAGCATACCTTTTTATAGTTTTCTTTGAAACTTTTAATCTTGTTCATCATGTCTTTTAAACATTTATTCTTTCCTTGTAGATTTATCTTAAGTCGTTACGTTTTGCTGTGATATCGCAGATAAAAGATAGTTTCATGAGCCATTTCTTGTCTACAATGCTATTCTTTCATTTGTAGAAATTTTTTTTATTTCTGGTAACAGAAACAAAATCTTTTTAAAATCGCTCCATGGCTTAGCCACCTCACGACTCTGTGCTAATAAGAGAACTCCGTACTCTGATTCAGTTTCTACCAAAAGCAGCCGAAATTGTCATCTTTGAAGACTTCTTGAACGAATTGAATTGACGATTTTAAAAGCAATTTTCATTGTATCATTAGACTTTAGTAATTTTGAACACAATACCTGTTGATGTGTAATGCAATGATAGCTGGTAAAACTGGGAATTTTCTATTTCACAAGGTAATAAAACTAATTCAATTCCCAAACCATTGCTGGAACTCTACCTGTTGTAATAGACCAATTTATGTATTAGAAATCCGGTCTTATCAATAAAGTTTTTAAATGAATTGTAGATGACTAGGCCTCTCGTTTGTCCTTTCAATGGAATTATAGTTAATAACTCTTCTTTTGAAGTCATCTTCGAAAACTATTCTCACAAAAATCATAACTGTGCAATGTCACTAATATCCGTGAATTCATCAAATTGAAGAGATAGGAACTTACAAGCTTTTAAATTGTCATTTAATGAATCCTCCAAATTCTTATTCATAGCTTCAGTCTAACGCATCACAGTGCTCCACGACAAAGGAATATTATTTATTCACGATATTATTTCAAATTTATTTTTAAAATTTTGGAAAAGCACTTCTCCCGCTTTACAGAAAGTTTCTTTTATGAATTTTGCATCTTCGAATGTTTTCTTTCGCTTCAACAAAACTTCCGTAATTTTAAACTACGCCAATGTTATTGCTTTACCTTTGGTGCCTGGTCTCGTATATAACGATTACTGTAAATGCAAATTCGACTTTAATTCATGCACTTTAACTTTTCGAAGTTCACTGTCGATTGGAACGTCTGTTGCGTATTTTTTTTATTTCTAATGGCGGGCACCCTTGAGCAAGTAAGTACATTAGCCCATTTGCCGCAACAAGGCCGGAAACTGCTACTCATTTTATCGTTACCTGGTAGGCACCTGTGAACCAAATCACGGAGGTACGAGAAGCATCGCCCACGCCACACCACCACAGACCCGTTTATAGGGGGGGCCACATTCATCATCTGAGGAAAGTACAAGAAACACAGAGAGAGAGAGAGAGAAAGAGAAAGTACATACATGTCCGAGCCGGGATTCGAACCCAAGTCCTCTCCATCCGTAGTCAGTTACGCTAACCACTAGACAGGTTGGGAGCCTGTAGTGCATTTTAAGTAAATGATTTTAAAATGTATTTCAACATTTGCTTTTTTTGGAAGTACCACATTTGAGTTACATATGAGACAAACACATTTCTCCCTCACCATAACAAAAAAAAACCATCTTCCCAAGCATTGTGATAATGGATGTTTTATTTCTCTTAGCACTAGTACCTGGCTGAGTCATTTTGGATGGGTTGTTAAAACAACAAATTATCGTATCAGTGCGGTAGGCAACGAGAGACCTGCAACGTAAGACAATTAACCGAACTAACTCATGAGAACTGAAACTAAACGGGCTGGTGTGACGGGTAGACTAGTCAATTCGTCGCTTCGCTATCATCGCGCCGGCTACTGGATATAATCTGAGCATCCCACTTTGTAAAGTTGTTTCTATTTGATTCTCCACTGTAAAATGACTAATTCATTGTATTACTTTGCACAATTTGTTTTAGGTTTTAAAGCGTAAATTGTAGAAAATTTTAATTTTAAATAATTCATTAATTCTATGTCATAAGAGATAAATTAAATTGTTAATATCCGAGGTCATTATCGGGAGGGTCGCGCGGGCTACCTAAAATGTCTTCGCGGTCGACGTCTTGGCCACCCCTGGTATATACTATAGTATATATTCTACTTATATTATATATACTATAGTATGTACTCTACTTTATGTATTTGGAATTTTAAAGTTTATTTTTAAACAATAAATGATAAAACATTGAAGAGAAACATTTAATTTATTTAGAAATTTTATACGATTGTATGTGAAAGTAGCAATTCTTTTTCAAAATATTCTATACGCCAATTTTTTTTAATGTATAAAATATTCAATTTCTTTTTTATGTATTTAAGCAAAAATATTACCAACATTCAGAATGAAATAGGCTATAATTAAAGATATTAATTTTGAGTAGAAATTCATCTTTTGCTCAACTGTTAAAGATAAAACAATTTTAAAATAATTTCTGATTAAACATGAATTTTAACAGTCTATTATCTGCCATTAAGAAAGTTTAATAGTATCTTAATATTTATATTTTTCATTCTAATTCTCTAAATATGCAATCAATAAATAATTTTTTTATTTTGCAATGAAATTAAAATAATTAGACTTTTCATAAATGAAGCATTATTACTAATTTAAGATACGAAAAACTAATATTTTTACTATAAAACTTCATGATCTATGTCTCCAAAAATGCCAATGAACAATATATTTTAAAGTAATATTCAAATAATCGCACGTTATCCAAGAATATCTGTTACACAAACTTTGCATACCTCACAAAAGAGCTAAATTTTCGTATAACTTTTGCGGCCTTATCATAACCAGCAATCTTAAAGAATTCTAAAACCTGCCACAATCCTGGAACAACAGTGGCAGGGCTTGATGGAGCAGTGTAAGTGAATGATACATCTGAAAAATCCACTGAGAGTTGTATTATATCTGCTTCTTCCTCTTTCTTCAATCTCCGTCCAATCAGAAGAGAGAGAATATTAGAAGAAATTGAAGATTGTAGAGTGTGAGAAATTTCTAGAGGTTTTCCATTTGATTTTTCAAGTTGTTGGATAAAATTATGTATTTCCTCCTGAAAAATAGGAAAGTAAATATTAATTTTGTATCAATAGTCAATATTTTTTCGTATTATATTATTATTTTATACTCTAAAATAACTTTTTTCTAAAAAGTTTTAGCAGTATCTGCAAGATACTGGTCACCATTATATTGTTTATGGGTAAAGAGTGGAAAAAAGAATAAAATGCATAATTGCAGAAAGGATATTATAGTATACTTCATACTTGATCATAAGTACTTGATATACCAGAAGACATTTTACTATACATAAGCAACAATATATATAAGATAAAAGTGATTAATCGGTAAGTATGTATAATAACTTGGCAAATGTGATAAACTATTACATATTTATCAGTTTTACTGGTAAGTTTATGAAATTCACAATTCTTAATAAAGAATGTAATAAATTCCAATTATATACATTATAGAGAAATGATATCTTGGTTTGAATAAAAATGCATTAAATTAATATTAAATAATTCGTTCTTAATAATTTGGAGAACATTCATATGACATAGAACAAAAATTACAATGGCATTTCAATTCATTTATTTTATTTTCAGTAATTTTAATCATTTTGTATTTTTCTATATCCTTTAAGAGAGATATTATATAACTTAAACAATTGGAACTACTTTGATGTACCCCCCCCCCAAAATCGGAAATTTGGCGAGTTTCTTTTTCTTCGCCAATTATAATAACTGTTTTTGGCGCCTTTTTTTCTCGCCAATCTGGATTCTCGCTAAATACAAATAATTAATACATAAAAAACTTTAAGAAAAAAACTCAGAAAATGGTACAAAATACAAGAAAATATTAAATTTGGCAACAGCAAAAACCTAAAAGCTGAAAAAACCTTAACTGGTAACACCAAAATAAGAAACAGCAACCCTAAAAAGTCCATAGGGAGTGCCAGACTTGGCGAGTAATTTTGGTGGGGGGGTATATCAAAGTTGTTCCAATCTATTATCTGATATATTTGTCTTAAAATGTCTTATAAAATGACCGTACATAAAAATTACTGTTATTAAAATTCTTAAATAGAAATATTATTATAAGACTTACTTTAAGTCATCATGCTGTTCTTCGAATTCTTAGGAACGGAATGTTTAATATTACTTAAAAATATTTATATTTTGAATTAAGGTATCAATTCTCTACAAAATAAATGGAATTCATTATATTCCTCATTATCAGTTGGGGATATTAAAAACTTATCGGTAAAAGATGTAAATATTCCTAATTTATCACGTTTACCAAGTTTAGAGGGGATTATAAATAATTACTGATTATTATTCATAATCATCAGAGTAATCACTTTTATCATAACATATACAAGTAATTTTTGAGCTTGAAAAATTGTACTTTTTAAAATTAATTAGAAACTTCAGATTAATTTTTCTAAGTATAAGATATTGCTAGTAATAAAAAATTTTCATTATCGCTTTTATCTTAGATATTTTGAATATTATTAAAGATATTTGGAAAATGTATACATTTGATTCATAAAGTAAAATATGCACACTGAGCGAAGTGTTTTATAATGGTATATTAAAATAGTTCACTGAAATCCTTTTAAACTATTTTAGGCAATATTAATGAATATACAAATATTACGTTTATAAAATTACATTTAATTTCTTAAAATTAACGTGTTAGAAACCTTTTACAACAATTTGGATGCTAATACTAATAACTATTTTTAATTTAATAAATGTAACTATGTTAAAGCTATATTTTGGTTTTTTTAAAATAATAGGAAAAATTACAATGTGTTAATAGCTGCAACATATTACAAACTAAATAAATTTTACTAAATAAAGTTAATTGTATCCTCGCAAACCTGTCTCTCTCTTTTTTTTTCTCTCCCACAAAAATTTACTCCATACTAAAGTGACACTTAAAATAACATTCAAGAATTGTGACTGCATTAAATAAAATATTACTCTCTGTATTAAATTTTAAGTTAAAATGTTAAACTATACGTCAAAAATAAATCTATTTTGCAGTTACTGAATTATAACTAATTTTCGATAAATTTTCCAGTTAATCTGGAAATTTCTGCTCATAAAAAAGGCGTCTTTCTAAATGTATCCTATACTTTTAAGAAAAGAGCATATTTTTTTTATATTTTAGAAAAATCGTACTTTACACCGAATAAATCTATCTCAAAAGATGTGTGTATGTGTTTTCCGAAAATAACATTACCATAACCACATCTTCCCAATATCCTCTACCCAAGCCCAAGTCTCTCGTGGCCGATAAGCAAAACCGCCTTTGTTCAATCCATTTATCACCGTTCTCTGATATGAATCCTGTTTGAAAAAAATAGTTGTTAATTAAGATGAAATATATTTTTAATAGGAAACTACATTCAAATAATAGCTTTTGTTAATTGAATGTAGTTTTATATCTATACTTAAAAAAAGTCTAAGTAAAAAGTAAATGTTGAAACAAAAAGGATTCTTAGGTTATTGTATAATTCAGACTTCATCTACCTTTGGTTTCACTTTTTGCATCTCTTTGAATTTCAAGTAGTGAATTTCTTTGACAAATCTTTTTATATGATCTTGTGGCAGCACTACTCAACACTAAAATTTTGTAAGCCAGCAGTGGCAACACGTTGAATGAAAACACGCCAACAATCTGAACGAGCAGCATTGTACTCGTTGGCGACGTCTGTAATGTTTGAATGTTTTTCATGTTTTATTTTCTTATATTAATAAATATGTAATTAAGTTTAAATAACTCATTTTAAGTAACATTTTTGCTCAACTTCAATTTGATTAAAACAAAACAAGAGCAAATATTTTCATGCAAATTTTATTATTTGCATTTGAGACATTTTAAAATAGAAACTGTTTATTTCAATGTTTTATAAAACTATGTGTATTGTTCTTTTCGGAAAAGAAACAGATGGAATGGGCAGATGAAGATTTGTAAGTCTAAAAGTTAATTTATATAATGATCAATGAGCTGGCCCTTGACTGAGTTTCCTATTCTTAGGCTGTTGGTTCCGGGTTCGAATCGTGGTTTCGGAATGGATGGTTCTGTCTCTGTGTTTCTTTGTTCTTTCTATTGAGATAATGAATGAATATAGTCCACTCTATAAACAGGTTTGTACTAGTGTGACGTGAGTTAC
>JAPDSC010014147.1:3562-14003 GCA_026290005.1 Latrodectus geometricus | reverse complement strand
TTTTTTTTTCTCTGTAGTCACAACATTAAAATTAGTCGGATAAAAGTACTGCAATAGAAAATTTGTTGGCTGAGCATACGTCTCAGCAGTAACAAATTCGCACACATTATATAGCTCTGGATATCATTTATGGAGTCACAAAAGTATTAAGTCGATAGATTAACATGCAATACAAGTTCATTTAGCAATAATGAATCATTGATAAAAGGAGACAGCTAAAGATCTCAAAAGCTCAATTATCTAATAACTTAGAACTTCGTCAAACTATATGTATTTATATAGATGAATATAGATGCAGAATTTTTCCTAAATAATAAAAACAAATAATTCCAAAATATTTAAAAATAGGAATGTTTTTATTTAATGTAAAGTAGATGTATCTTTTGCAGTCAAAGCTACTTGAACTCTCAATGAAATGGCTAGATATAAGCTTTGTATAACTGCAAGTGGAATTTTATGCCATTCTTCTTACTTAAACTGTGTTTAACTCCATGAGAAACGATGAAAAAGGATATTGGGTGTTCACTTTTTCTTTCAAAATGGAACACAAAGGCTGTATGATGTTTAAGTTCGGTTATTGAGAAGGTCGTAGTAAATAAAAAAGGGAATTCTTTGTTCAGAACAGGTTGATTGAATGAGTATCATCTGAATATATACAATCTCCTGGTGGAAATAATATATTCAATGTAGAATCCAGTTATTCGACCAAAAGAATGGCATAGCCATTGCTAATTACCAAGCTATGTAAGATAACAATGGATTCCATTTCAATTCGCAAAATGAGGCTCCAAGCAATTGCGGAATCATCCCGATATTTCTCTCTAAAAATGAGACAATCTTAGTTGTTCAGTTCTGAGTGAGTTTGCGTTAGCCACATCTAAACCTATTGCTTACTGGATACCTAACAACTGTGCCACTGTGGTTACTGATGTATTGACATAACGGTTTCTTACCCCCTTTTGAATTCTGGCAATTCTCGAATTTTATTTTCGCCCGAAACGAAATCAAACAAATAAAGATGTATATACACTCACACACACCCTTGAGATTATTAAAATCAATACAGTGTAAAAAAGTCGTTCAACACCAACTTTGTTTGTTTATTTGTATGTGTGTGTCTGTTATAATTGGTCAGCTATTAAAATTAATAACACGTTAAGAAACTGACACCCACACACGAAAAACTATACGACAAGGATAAGATGCTCTGGTATACAATTGATTAACATTTAAATTCATCTATGAAATTAATTAGGATAGCAGCATCTAAAATATGCTTAAAAGAATAAATTGAATATTATATTTATTATATATAAAATACGTTTGAATGCTTGTTGCTTAATGAAAAGATATATTAATGTCTCATGTGCGAAATAAAATTGCTTAGTAACATGTTTCTAAATTTGAGAAGGTGTAAATGTAGTCTAATGTGATTATGGTTTATCTTATTTAGCAATGTAACTTCTTGCGTCGATCAAAAAAAAAAAAAAATTCCGTGACTGTCAGAAGAATATGAAATCGAAGAATTCATGTTCATTATAACGCTACGTTGAATCACCACAACTAGTTATCAATAAAAGTTAAGAAGACAAACATATTACTCGCATGGCCTTAATGGATCATACAATCATGGCATGAGCCCTGAGTCTAAAAGTAGAGTATTGACAAGACAACAAGAATCTGCAAAAACAGTTCGACAGCGTTTGAAGTAACATTATAAGCTCAGCGCGCGCGATTATAGCAACAACTACCCTTGGCGCTAGATCCCAGGTTGTTTGGCCTTCAACGGTTATCTACTGTGTATCTGAATGGCAGGAATCCGTATGATGTCGGGTTTCCAGATTAAACAAGGTATTGTTTTGCGCATCCTGATTGTTGGATCTACGTTTGAAGGATAATCATATCTATTAGACGTTGTCATACTAGAGTTATGATATGGAATTTCAACTGGATATATTTATAACTTACCCCTTATTTACATTTATGAAATTTTAAAAAGTAGCCATATTTTTTTAAAAACTTTGTTCGAAGTTCATATTTCTACACTTAGTACAAATTCTGTGAAACATCAAGTTTCAGAAAGATAGTATACGACTTCATGTTGCCAGTATTGCACGGAACTTTCTTAATACAAAAAATGCTTAGCTGCTCCCTTGACCAAGTGAGAAAATGCGGAAAAAAGCTTGATAAAAATTATACTCTTGTACTTCCTGATTATATACTTAATTTTGATGTATAATTAGACTACAATAATATAATCCAAAACTTCTGTTTTTCACATGATAATCAAGCTGATATTTCAATCTGTAATGACCTGATGCACTCGAAAGACAGTTACACTCTGGTTTATTTACAACTAACATATTTTAGAAATAAAAAAACTGTTATCAATGTAACTTAATAAGACCATTTTATATATTTTCTACATGAACTCTAGCAGAAGAGAATTTTATATTTGCTGTGAAAACTAATATCAAACTGTGTAAAAGAAATATATATAAATCCTACGGAGGATGCAAAATTATTTATGATCTACTTTGCACAAAAAGGAGACAGAATCTCATTTTATGTGTAATGTTTAGATTCAAAAGTGATGTTATCTGTGAATATGTTAAAAATCATCTAATTTTTGTATTTATCTCTTGATTATAACTCAAAATTACGATCAAAATGATACTATAAAGCTGCTATGGGCTAGCAGAAATAGGCTGCTTAGAGGCCGCAGCCGTATTATTTTTTAATAAAGATGAAAACTTATCGTATTTCAGGATTATTTAACTGAGGAAAAATTATTACAAATATGAAAGTACTGTTGCACATAGTGCATGATTGATTGATTATGCCTTCCTTCAATTTTCTAAAACTGAATTGATAAAAACTCAAATTTTGTTAGCTTTTTAGAAAGAAACCATGATATATATTACATGAATAACAAGGTTATCATTTTGATCATATATATTACATGAATAACAAGTCATCTGAATTTTAAAGAATTGAAATTGGAAAAACTGAAAGAAATATTTTATTTCGAACTTATCTGTAAAAGTTTTACACAATTGAAGAATAATATTTTCTTAAAAGTAATTATGTTTAAAAGAAGAGGATAAAATTATATTAATTAAACTATCATAAAAATAAACTCTATCTTTCTGCAAACGCTGCAAATTTAAGTGCATAGAGAGAGAGAGGAATATTATCTATGGATTATTGTATAATATTTTATCTAATAAAATACTTAGAGACTTCATGAATGTACCATTTTTTTCACACGATTTCCGTTATATATTATTACAATGCCAAATTTATGTATGGGTCAATAAATCTCTTCTGAAGAACCTAATATAACATGTATTTAATGTGAAAACCATATTTTGTTTTATAAAAATTATAAATAGAACGGTTTAGAGACTCATTACTTTTGATTGGATCACATTAAATCTAAATATAAGATACTGATCTATTTTAATGTTATATATAAATTTGGTTAACTTTCTTATTTTAATGATAAATATTTTGCATTATTTCTGCAATTTCAGTCTAGATTTAAAATATGTTTGATAAATAGTAGGAATCCAAGGAAACATTTTATAATTAAAATTCATATTAGTCATACATGTAAAGAAATTAGAATGAATATAGACATCCTTAAAAAGCAAATACAGTTCCCTTTTTTTTCTTTTTTCATCTAAATCATAAATCCTTGTGATTATTTTAAATTTAAATATTCATTTAAACTATTTTTCTTATAGCAAGTTAAATATATAAATTTTTCAAAAAAAAATCCCATTGAGACTAAATGCAATAGATCTATAAAAAGAGCATATTAATAATTATAAAAGTCTATTAAAATAATCCATAACGTGTATTCTATTAGGAATATATAATTATATTAAGTTTTAAAAGAAAATAAACAGAACGAAGCACAATTTAATAATTAAACAAAATATAAATCTGCAGATATGAATTTGAATTGTTTGATATCGAAAATATTTTGGAAAAGTGCATAATGAATAGAAGAGCATTTCAGCTTGTAATCGAAATAGACGAACCCATTTTCGCCAAAATTCTTCCACGTGCTACACGTGTCAGGACAATCTGCACAATCATTTCCATTTTTCTTTAAAAATTAAAAAATTATAAAATAAAAATCTAAAACATTATCTGGGGAACACATGTAAATGTTATCTTGTCGGAGAAATTCATTTAAAATGCATCAGCTGAATACGAATAAATTTTTTTACGTATAATATGAAATGGGGTATGATGTGTTTCCCAAAAATTTAGCCGACAAAATTTAAAGAATAATATACTAAATATTATAATAGTACATTTTAATTATGGTATTATAATAAAATTCTTTTTAACAGTAAAATTTAAATATTTTGAACATGAAATGTGTGAGTAATTTGTTGAATATTTTGAAATGATTGAATATTTTGACTTTATTTTTCTTTCAATCTTTTGGATTTTTCTTTACTTTTTAACTGAAAAAATGTTTATGCGAATGTAGAATGATAAGCGATTTATTATTAGCTTTAAGAATTTATTTTCATTTAAGTATTGTATTGATATTGTTTTTGTTGTAAAAATTAATAAACTCCTTTTGAAGGCCTATTTAAGTAGACTAAGATCTATTGCTATTTCTCGTAAGAATCTAAATAAGTTCATCATAAATAAAACAATTTAAAGATAAGTTTTTTTTTTTTTGTTTTGAAATTTTGATTTCTTAAGATGTTTTTAAAGATATATCCATACTCATTTTTACAAATGTCAATACATTGAAATAAATGTGTGTTTTACCTTTTTATAGTTATTAATATTTTTGAAAACAATACTGAATTCTCTAAATTTACAATTAAGGATAAAGAAAAATATATGTTAACATAAATAATGACACTATATAATACAATGTTTTACAAATGGCATTATTTTATCTTTGATTGGACACAATTTTCCGAATGCCCAAATTTTTGCCTGCCTTCATTGAATTTGAACAATCCATGGGTAAAGAGCATATTCGTGAATGCGCTACATTATTATCTTATAATTATATTTTATCAATATATTGAGAAGTAAAATAAATTATTTTGTAAGAAAATGCCTGGTATTCATATAAATCAATGTATTTCAAACCTTCACATAATAAATATAACAAATTTTTATTTTTCATCAACATTTTTTGATTATTTCAAAAGCTTTTGGAAGTTGAATTTATATTCTATATAGACTTGATAAATACGTAATTATAAATAAATTTTACTTATTGACCTTTGACGTATTGATAAATAAAATCCATTAAAATTTTCGTCCATTTAAATAGTACTTCAATAAGTTTGCTCGCCATAGATAAAAATAAAAAATGCTTTTATTTAAAGTATTAAGCAATCTTCTTAATCTCGTTATTAGAATGTTTATTTTCAATTGAAAATGAACTATGAAAAGGTTTCTACTCTATAGAAAAACGTTTTTAGTCCATCTTACTTCTAAACAGAGAAGATTTTTGCGAAACGTTATTGATGTATTTAGAACTATTTGTATTGCAACTATTTAAGTTATCAAAGGCAAATGCCAACTTAATCTCAAAATAAAAGCTTATCAAATTTGTAAAGCACATGCAGAACACATTCTTTTGGAAGCATATTGTCTATCCAATATCAAGCATAGTTGAAGGAGTTTTCAAAAGAAAAAAATTTATCTTGATGTTTTTAATACTGAGGAAAACAAATTTATTCCTCAACAGGAATATATCTTGTGTTGCTCTTAAAGCTTACTTACTATTTTGACAGGTGGCTTGAAAAACGAACAAAACATTGGATGGCTAGTGATGGTATAGTCAAAGCATAATTTTTAAGGTCATGTAATGCTGAATTTCAGTCAATGAACATTGAATACCCATTGAATGCTAACATTCTTGCACCTGCATTACAGTCCTTTTTTAACAAATATTTGTTCAGATGGTGAACTATTCCTTAAATGTTTAACAAACACCTGTAACAAAAACCAATAGTAAGAGAAATGCAAAATCCTTTGACAACATCAAATCATATGAGACTTGAAGTCTGAAAATACACTAAGGAACGGCGGAAAAAAGACAAGTGAAGGACTTGCTAAAGAGCTACCAAATGATACCAAAACTTAATATAAGTTTACCATATCAAACACCTACTCAATCGCAGTATAATAGATTGTTAACGCAAATAATGGTATGGGTAGAAGCGCTTATGAGCTGATATCAAAGATCGATAACAGGAATCTTCTTAATAAGTGTAAGAAACAGGTATTCTAAGGCCCATATCCGATTCTCATCTTATACCTACAGGTTCCCCGTATCTGATGCTTAAGACTTCCCATATGAAACAGAATGAATTGCAATTTCTTACATGACTATCTATCTCATAATATTATCTTGGATTTAGCCATTTTCAGAGAAAACTGGAAGTTATTTGGGAAAAGAAAATTTTCAAGGGCTCATACATCAGGAGGTAATATAAACAAAACAGTGGGATTCTTGATCTATAAAGATCAACTTATTTATTGGATTGGTAACTTTTGCAATATAGTTAAAAACAACCTCCTTCATTCCTTCTCCAATGGTGCTTATAAACCTAGACCTCAAAAGATTGATAAATATTTCCATCAAACTTTTATGAGAAGCTAAAACTTCATAAAAATATATGCACTACCAATCAATTTAGAGCTATATTTGTAACTAATATTTTACATATTCACCAATCTATAAACATTTTTCAATTTACTAATTATAATGTATTGTTTTTAACCTAAACGTACAAACAATTAAAACCTAAAAGAAATTTCTTTAGTACACTTCACTGTCACGATCTCGTGACAATTTCACCAATTCCTTGTTATATGTACATCATAGTGTATTATGATACGTCTATAAAATTGAAAAAATGAACTTATCTTTAACTAAATTATTACTATATAATTACAAACATAAATGACGTATATTTATATCGAAACATCAAAATATGACCCGCAATTCTTCTATTTTTGTAGAAATAAAAGTTTGTAAATATCTTTCTCAAAACTTTTCCAATTTAGTTGTAATAAAGAAGGACTGTATATAGTTCTAAGCAATTCTGGTTTATTTTAATTGAATTAAACTCAATAGTAAAATTTTCTCTTAAATTCCTTTTTATAATTTATCAGAGTATGACAACATATTTATCAAAACTGTTATAAAATTATCGTGTTTATTTAATCTTTATGACAATAATACTTATTTAATATACATTTTGAAATAAAGTTCACAGTAATTCCTACTAAACTGGAAAAACTCTACAGGGCCAGATACAACATGGTTTCATGGTATCAACTGTCAATCATCAACCTTTTAAAATTGGTGAAAATCTACGAGGTCAAATACAAAATATTTTCATGGTTTGTCAACAATCAACCTTTTATTTTAAAACCTTTTTTTGAAACATATCATATGAATAAAAGTTTACAAAAATTATCTATAGTTATAATGCTCTAAAATAAATAATACTAAAATGATTCCAAAACTATTAACTTGTATGAAACAATTATAGAATTTACAGATTACTATGAAAGTTTGAAATTTATGAGACGTATCTAAACTTATAAAGATAAACTCATTGTAAACTTATAAATTACATGAAACTTATAAATTGTGAATATGAGCTATTTAATTATGATAGTTAAAGGTTACAGATTCAACGCAAGTATAAAAATTTTGTAAAATTTTGGTTAATTAGTTAGTTAAAAACTTCTGGACTATACCTGTATCATAAAATAGCATATATATTTCTATTTCAGACATTACAGTTGTTGCACTAGATAGTCTTAAATGCAGTTAAATTCAACAAGAGGTAGTTTGATTATTCAATTACTATTATTCAAATAGGCAACTTATTCCCAACTAGACCAAAGTTTGACTTTGGATTTAATTTTTACTTCCCAAAATTTGACTTTGGGAAATAAATTTTATTCTTTTTGTAGAATTTATGTTACAAGAAGAAACTTAATGTTAGATGTATTGATTTGTAACATGAAAAAAACTATTTTAAATGCTTATTAAAATATTTTTTAATTCAGAAAACGTACTTGAAATTACCCTTTCTCAATACTGTCATTCCAAATGTAGATTATTGTGTCAATATTATATTCGACTTTTTATTTGTTATGTGATATCAGTTGGTAACTAAGTAATTAAATTTAAATTAGACATATTTCATTAATGTAAAACAATAAAATGTTTGTATATATGATTTCCTTAATAAAAACAAATTGAAATGAAACTCTCTTACGTGTTTTTATGCAATAGCACGTTGTTTACAATGTTTTATGTTTTAATTTCTTGATTGTAAAAGATTGTTACTCTTATATTGAGCTACTGTTATTTATGTTTCCACTGTTATTTATGTTTATTTATGTTTCTACTGTTATTTATGCTCTATTATGAAAAATATTTGGTTAAATCGCACTTAAGGTCCTACTACGCCAACTCGCGAATTTGATGCACTTTTTCGCGCATGCTCACTAATTACTCTTTTGTTTTAGCCTTTTCATTGGTCACTAATTAAATTCCACTTAGAAATAGCGGTAGAATTTTCGCCATAGCATAGGTGATTTTGAAAACACGCCAAGTAGGGGACCTAAAGCATATTTTCACCGAATATTTTTTTGTTATTTTTATCTAATTATATCATAATTTATATGATTCATTTCCAAAAATAATAAGAAGATTCATTTTAAGATAAAAAATTTCAAATTTAATAAATTAAGCTTCTATTACAATAAAAATATATCAAATCATAAAATAATAGGCTAATAATAAATTTTCTCTCCCTTACGGAAAATATGTAATATTACTTTAAAATTACTATTTAAATTTATGTAAATAATTATAAAATATTCTCCAAGCAAATCAGTGTCCTAAATGTATTTTGTTTGACAAATATTTTCTGCTCATGTTCGTGCCATATTTTCAGCTCAAATGTATTTATTTTGAAGAAAATATTTTTTTAATAGCGATCTTAAAAAATTAAAAATTCTAACGACTGTACCTTTTAAAGATATAACGTGTCAAGAAATTCGAAGTTTAATGAAAAACATTTTTATTGAAACATCAAATTTAATCTTTAAGAATCACAACACTTATAAATTCTATATTTAATGAAGTTTACTTACCTTCATCTATTAATGAAATATATTATTTTTGAGGATGCAATATTTTAACCTTGAAAAAAATTTAAATTAAACTATAAAAATAACATATAATGTCAATCCTTTCTTTTATTATTTACCATAAAATGTTTTGTATAATCAGATAAGTTTGGTGGATAGATAAAAAAATTTCTTTTGTGTGCTTTTCAAAACAATGCTCTGATATAAAGATCAGATACGAAGTTTGTAACTAATATTATCAGGAAAGAACTCCTTGATTTTAATCTTTAGCTCCTTTCCAGAAAGTAACTCTTTTTAGAAATCAATTGGTTATGCGACCTATATTAAGTGAATAAATAGCATTGATTCTTTTCAATACAAGTACTGTTGCTTGTTTCATCGTAACATGTCATTTACAGCACTTCGTAAGCACTTTGAAGAGAAAAATCTGTCTTCAACGGAGATCCTTTCTCTGATTGTTATAGCATGTTTTTCGTGGTTTTTATTAGTAAATCTCTCCAGGTGGCTCTGGATTCGAAGGAAATGGCCCCCTGGTCCAAGAGGTTTACCCTTTGTTGGATATTTACCATTTTTGGGAAAGGAACCTCATAAGACTTTAGTTGAATTGAAAAAGAAGTATGGTGATGTCATAGGGTGAGATAATCAGAACTATTTTCTTTTCGAAAAATTAGATTAATAAAAATATATTTTAAATATATTAACGCTTATAATAGGACATGACTTGCATTTTATTCTTGTTTGTTAAATAAGTTAAATACAAATTATTTCATGAATACTTTGATTTGAAATATAAGGTTGGGGAAAAAGAAATCCATTATTTTTATGTGAACTTTATGTAACTTCTTTTGGATTCGTTTTTTAAAAAGGTTTAAAACAGTTTTCATGTAGATTTTTAGGTCTTGCGCGTTACGACTGCTGACATGCGGTTAACTTCGATCATTTTTGATATTTTATAGACATTTTCGACGATGCTGTATCCACATGCGAGGTGCATCTCTAACTTCAAAAATACCCGAACGGAATTGACGAAAGAGAAATTGTACGTAACTGGTTGTTACAATCTTATATAGGACGATAAACACCTTTCACAATTTTAGCCACCCGGTTGTCTTTTTCGCCGTTACAAGCGAAAAACGAAAATGTATCGAATTTTCTGTTTGTTGTCTTCCATTTTTAAAACCTTGTACTCGTAACTGAATTAATCAAACAAAAAACCGCAAGAGGATATTTTAGTGTCAAATGTCACCTTTCCAACGAGCATAAATCT
>JAPDSC010014146.1:97053-107369 GCA_026290005.1 Latrodectus geometricus | reverse complement strand
GTGTGTGTGTGTGTGTGTGTAGGTAGATAGATATATATATATTTGTATATGCTATTGTCACACCATCCAAATTTGATAAACTTAACAATAATGATTTTGGAAAATAATATTTGACTTAAAATTATCTATTACCCCTGGTATATGGTTTTTATTAATATTTATTTGTTCCATTGAATTTACAAGTGTAGTAATATAAGAAATCGAGCTTTTATATATAAGATTTGAAGTCCACACAGTGATAATACAATAAAATAATAAAATTATAAAGTCAAATTATTTCAAATGAATTTGTAATGAAAATTTTGTTATTTAAAGAATGCTTAATGAATCTGACAAACTTCAAAATTTAAAATTTATAAAAAAATACTTATAGTTGATTTTATCAATAATAATAAATAATAAATTTATAAGCAAATCGGGCATTTGAGCAAATTAATTAATACTGAAAAAACAGATATAAGAAAAATGAATATACATTATTTTAAGAATTCCAAAATATCTGTATTAAATAGATTGCAATTTATTTCTTTTTCAAAAAAATAATAATAATAAATAAAACTCTCTGACAGTTATACATTTCTTTATTTCTTTTTAGATTTAGAAAGTTAATTTCCTTTGGTAAAAAAGGAAATTAATTTATGAGGAATTCGTTTTTATTCACTTTCCTATATTTGATTTTCTGATATTTTACTTTTCCGATGCATATAATTTAGCTTAATGCTCTTTTTACTTTCATTTAAAGCCTTAAGCATCTAGAATTTTTATCTAATTATGGAATTTTATAGAATAAAACGCAATTCATTCATTAATCAGGAATTTTCTTAAATGACACCGACAAAAGTCTTAAAAGTTTCTGTGAATGAATGAAACTGAAGCTTATACAAAGCCGAATTTTATATATCTTACGGTAAAAAAAAATGCTTGCTTCTAATCAGTATTAATTAAATATATAAATTAAAAATACAACATATTTTTTTGAAAACTTTGCTTAGCTGTAAATCTATACGTAGGAATATACTTCATTTGAATACAATTTAAAAATAATATGCATTTCTCATAAAAACTGAAATACACTATTTGTCCTTTTTTTCTATTTATGAGATACATAATATTTTTATAATCAATTTATATAAAAATCATACAGGCATACAAGGCGATCATAGAAAGTTATGAAGTTTTGTATTGGATACATTTACTTTAAAGCCATTTATTTGAGTGTTAATTCAATTAGTTAAAAGAAAATTAGCTCAAAATTTGGGCACCGCAAGCACCTTAAATAGTTACACATTTAAGACTGATTATATGTTAAAACCTGATATCCAATTTCTACAAGAGAAGTGCTTTACGTTATAGAAACTGTAGATTAGTAAATCGAGTAAACTTTTTCACAGAATATAATTATGAGAAGTTCCTCTAATTAATTCCAAAGTTTGCAGTTTGGCACCAGACAAGTTTAAGATTACGAAGCCAAACTTGAAAACCTGTTTGATTAATTGCCTGTTACACTTTCAAAAGCAAAAATGTGGAATCAGGTGCCCGTGTATAGGTTATTGTAGATTCAATTATTTTTGAAATTATCAGACATTGAGAAAACTGTAACTTGGGTTCTTTTTAAACCATTTGAAAAAGAATTTTCAATAATGACTTTTAGTGTCAAAAATCACACAGTAACTTTCAGTGATTCATTCATATACCCAGTTTTACATGAATTGAACTTTTATTTCGGAGCCTGGGTGCTTAGTAGCAACACTTTGCACTCCTAGATACAGGTCTGAGGTTTGATCCTCGAGCTGGGCAAAACCAAATCAATTTTTCATTTCTTCAGTGAATCCATAAACTGACACACTGAAGACACTGGTACACAATAAACTGACAAAGTATGCTTGAGAACTAAACACTGGGAGTCTCGCGTTAAGCTGACCACCTAACTGGAACATGTTTCGCACACCAGATTCTTTGGTCAAGAAAACAGATATGGGTACTGTTGGCCTTGGTCCACATATAGTCTGTTATTCTACTGAGCTTAGTTTAGTTTTTGGAACTTTTGTTTCATGTAAATTAACTACATTCGGGTTTCATCACATAATAAATGAGAGCACTTACAATATCTAAGAATAATTCTCAGAGGATTTTTTCAGTGTATTGCTACACTAAAAATCAGCAAATATGTTTCTTTCAAAATTTGGAGTTAACTTTTTAGAGGGCAGATTTTTAATTGAAAGAATCAAGTCCATATTTTTCCTATGCGAGTGACGGGTTAGTTCTAAATTTGAAAAAAAAAACATATAATTTTTAAGTAACTTGCAAAATGTTTGGATATAATGAAAATGTTTTGTAAACATATTCTTAAGACACCTAAAATTAAAAATTTTTAGGCAAATATTTAATAAACAATAAATAAAAAATGAAATTTCGATTTTTGATAGTCATAGGAAACCGAAAGAACCTTTCGATTTTTACTAATATCAATTGCTTATTACAGCCACCCATGAACGTTCCTCGTCATCAGCAAAATACGCACTAATGATGAAGGTTTCAGATAATACGTTAGAAAAAATGGACACTAGTAGACCATTGGTTTCTTCTTCAAGCATTTGATATCAACGAAATAAACTACAATAGGCAAAAAAGATAATGTTTCACTGGATCCTTCAATCTTTAAAGATTAATTCCAATTTATTCTATAATGTCTTGAGTCCATTTAAATCATAGATGATTAATATTTATTATCCACCAAATTCCAGATAAATCTTATTCATAAAGTCAGCAATGATATTTAGACATTAGACAATTTGTAATAGAAATAAAACATATCTCACGAGATACACTGCCGAATCACTAACAAGAATAAAACTTTTGTAGTTAAGATCAGTTAATAGGCCATAGTAGTAGTTAAGGAACCAGAAATGTAATTAAGAAAGCTTTTTCTTTTTAGGCTTTTCCCTAAAACTCGAAATATTTTGTTGGTGATCACTTCATACATTATAAATTTCCAAACACATGAAAAGTCCCACGTGCCTTCATTCTTTAAAAAAAATATCATTTTAATGACTTAGTGATCTTGTACAATCTGAAATTGTCATTCTAAGAAGGATTCTGATATTACTTTTCCATCGTTTATCATAAAACACGATGGCCAGGAACAATTTCAATTTTTCATGTGCATGATGTTAAAGTAGCCGATGTTTCGCTTAAAAACTAGATATTCCGTTTCGGGACATCGGAAATAATTTCAAATTATTAAAAAAATCAATTTGAATTTCAGCTTTTTTTAAAAAATAAAAGGATAGATAAAGTTTAATAAAGGAAAACAGAAGGGGGTATATATAACACCACCAAACTGATGAATATATTGAACATTGATATCCTACATTAAAAGTAGTGGTTATGTGTCAAGTTAGACACTATTTCTACCAATCACGTTATTTCAATCAAAATTTGCCACCATGTTCCATTTCAACATAACAGTTACATGAAGAAAACATAAGATTACTATCTGCTTTATTATAAAAAATCATCCCCTTGTAATTACATTCAGAATTCATCCAAAGTTTTTTAACCTAAATTAAACTAAAATAGCGTTATTTTTAAACAATTCCACAAAAACACCATTTATTTACCATTCTTGCTTTTATTTATATTTACGTTAACCATCATTGTTATAATATAACTCTTATATTAATATCTATAAATTTACACCAGCCAAATCTATTTATACCCTGCTGCCTTTTATCTCACGCTTTTCTCATTGTGGTAATTCTATTTGATGTAATTCTTATTGACATTCATTATCTATTATTCATCTTCGATTTTATTTGCCGGATTTTGGAACACTTTGTGCACTATTTTTGAAAAAAATGTTCGAATTCTTTTTTTAAAACAATCTTAACACGCTTAAAATTTTTTTAACATGTTTCAATTTTATACATGTTAAAAGTTACATTTTAACATGTTATTCATGCTTCACGAGACTGTAGGAAACATGAAGTTTCATGTTTCAAAATTATATATTTTTTTTTCAAAATTATAAATTCAATAAACTTTATATAACTTATTGAATTAATAAATGTAGATTTTAATAAACATTAAAAAAATTCATTTAGATAACTTACCAGAAAATTTTGTCGTATTTATGATTGAATGAAATAGTAAGAAACAGGAATCATCTGCAATTAGAGCAATTAATATATTTATTTTATAAAATACATACTTTAAAATAATTCAATTATGCTGTAGAAAATTCATTGTAAAATGTATTTATCTAGGAGCTCTATACAATGAAATGCATTATATTGAAATGAGTAAAATAAAAATGTATACAGTAAAAATGGAGATATATAAAAATTACTATGTTTATTTCAACATTTTCGTATACCTTGATGTTTATGTTTTGTTCATTCAATAAATATTTAAGAGCATAACGAAATTCAAAATGATATATTTTTTTTAACAATTTATATAAAACAAAGTAAACATTTAATTAAAATACAGAAAAGGTATTCATGAAATAAAGAAAGTTAAATTGAAAATTTCATTTGATATCAGGTTCTTGACGAAACAAAAACACAAATGCTTAAATATATTTCGTCTTTCTTAAGAAATATATAACGAAATCAGATTCACCTTTTTTTAATAACATCTCCACTAATTTCAAGATACCAAAAAATGTTTTGTGTTTTACTCTCAATAGAAAAAAAAAGAGTCGAACTCGGAAGGGAAGGCTTAGTGATTTGACTTGCAATTAAAAAGATCATGGATTCGATTCTTACCTCGGATATGAAAGCTTGCAATGTTCGGAATCTCCTTTAATATGCAAATCTTGGGTAAATTAGTATATTATAAACTGTTATGGGCAAAACAAATATGCTAGTTATTGAGAAAGGTGTAATGGAATTTCAAAAACTGTAGTAAAAGCAAAATAGTATATTTAGTTAAAATTCTCTAAAATACAAATAAATACGTATAACAACTATTAATTATTTTTTATTGAATTTTTTCTGTATATTTAAATGCTTACACTCATTTACAATAAACAAAACTTCCAATTCTAACAATATTAATTTTCCTATCTCTTGTAATTAGGTACTTGTTTTGTGAATCTCAAAAAAACTATAGCACAAAATTAAAATGAATAGAAATAAGTCTATCTAATTGAAGGAAAATTATTATTCACAACTTAAGAAATTAAATAGAGGGATTTTCTTGTATAAAAATTTAATGTTTCGATCATTATTCTTATAATTCGAATTTGTGGAATCTATTCATATTGTCGACAAATACATTTGCACAGACAAGGTAACTGAATTCTTTTAGATAAAGGAAATATTGTTTTTATTCATTATTTACTTCAATATTTATTTCTTTTAAACAATTTTATGTTTTAGCATGTTTTTTTTTTTATTTTAAACCTGCTCAATCAAAATGGGATACATATATTAGAGAGTCTTTTAAAATAAATGGATATAAAAATAATAAAAGCAGGAAGCAGTTCGTCTAACATTAATTAAACTTTCATTTTATACTGTTTTTTACATAAATCCTTGATAAATTTCATAACATTTTCTCATTCGTATTAGTAATACATAATATTTGATAAACAAAGTGAATTTCAGTTATATAAGTTTTTAGCAATATATATATATGAAAGACTAATTATAAAACAAGAAATGAGAAGTAAAATAAAGATTTTATTAATGTTCTGCAAATTTAAGTGAATTTAAAGTATTTTGCATTCCGAATTCTCCATAAATTATACAGTAAAATAATTTTTAATTCGTTTGATAATAATTTAAATAATTCACTTTCTACGTTTGAAATATGTTTCATGATATTGTTTCCAGGAAGAGAACGCACGTTTACTTCAACTTAAGAATTGTGAAATGGAGAACATTAATCAAATTCAAATCTAAATAAGAGAAATTTTCCTATTTTCAGTAAGCCCAAATAATACAAAAAAAGGAAACTTCTGAATACTTTTAGTTTAAAATTTATTTTGATTGAGATTCGGTCTTAATTATTACATTGGCAATAAATATTACTATAAAAAAGAAACGAATATTTTTTTGAATTTTTAGTCAAACTTTCTTTGTTAAAATAACAAGATTCTCACAAATCTTAAAACAAATGCGCAAATGCAGTTCGTAAAGTTAAGAAAAGGAAGCGGAAAATGGCCACAAACACCTGACACAGCAACTCAGAACAAACTACGCTTTCTTCTGCTAGGGCTGACACAGCAAATCGGTTAGAAGATGAGAGTTCTTTGTTTTAAAGAAGTTTATTTTTGCGATCGTATTTTTCAAGAGTTTCCTCAATATGCATAAAATAGGCACATTTTTTTACTTTTTTATATTGTCTGAAAATAATAAAAAAGGGAGAAAGAGGCAAAGAACACACACATAAATGAGATTGATTTTTAGGCTGGTTTTTTATTCTGGTGTTAATAACATCGGTTTGAATTTAAGTATGCAAATTTAAGATACTGTGTATTTTCAACCCTTATTCACATCTGCACAGTGGTCAAGATTTAAGTTATTTTGTTGTTAATTTTTTTATTTAAGTTTTAAATTTTATTAGATTTAGATTACCTGAAACGTCTATATGTGTTTTGATTATTACACAATGTAACTGCATATCGAAAGGTTTTATCTAGTATTTCATTTAATTTTTCATGTTCCTTTATACAAATAATGGAAGAATTTTTGCTCAATACACACAACAATGAATTTTCCTTTCCCAAATAAAAATTTATCACATAGATTTAGTCCATATACTTTGAATACTAGGATTTTTCTAATCCTGATTTGCTAAATGCTGGTGTTTTAGCAATACAGTATAATTTATATCACCTGATTATGTATAGGCAAGCTGAAATCAAGGAAATTTTTGTGTTAACATAATCTGCAAATCAACCTAAGACACATTTATTTCCTGCATCATAATTTGTTTTAGGAAACAAATATTTTTTTATTTCATTTCTCTAACCCAACAAAAAATTATTATTCTTTTAAGGCAATGATTCTAGGCCACTGAGCTGTCTAATTCTTTAAGTGTGCCTCCAGATTTTATAAATGTATATAAAAAAAATAATAATACCTTTTTATCACGAGTAGAGTTTGTTTAAATCAAAGAAAAGTACATTATAAAAGAAAAGTTTATAGTTAAGTACCCTAGTTTTATCAGTTAAAAACTGCTTTTATCTTCGATTACTGTGACCTTTCATAAATTAAATATTTGATACGCATGAAGAAATTGCATGTATTTTCTGTATCTTCACTTTTGGATTTTCATTATTAATGAATTTGAATTTTCATTGTTAAACAACATTAAAAACGAAAACAAAATTGAGACTGTTAATTGTAGAAGACGATATGAGAGTAGCATTGTCATTTTTAAAACACAATGTTAATGAAATTATCCAAAAACTTTAAATTCAACTTTCGCATTAAAAATACCATTATTACACTGTAATGAATCGCTTAATAAACGTACTGTTCGTTTTGTCGTAAATACTATATTATTTTACATTAAAAATTAATATCCTAAATTATTTTACACTTTTTTTAGTGTGTCTCCAAATTTGAAAATCGTTAAAAATGTTCCACGCCAAAAAAAGCATGAGAATCACTGTTTTAAACCATGTATCTTATTTTTTTAATTCATCATTGAATAATTCAATTTGAGTTATTTCTAAAAACTTAACTTTAATTTACATTAAGAATTATTGACAATAATTGTGCAAAATATTAAATGAAAGTCTGATTTCATTCATGAAACTTAATATACTCTAATCATTAAATTGTAGCACCGAGAAGGAATGATCCTACGAGCGTCAAAATATCATATGACGAAGAGATTAGAATCTAGAAGTAATTTACATTCCAGAATATTTAAAAGAAGCAAAAGAAACAAATTGCATCTGAGGCACAGTGGGCGATGTACCATGTGTGCAAGGAAGTGTCAGTATGGAATCATTTCTATTCGTTTTCAGATATAATCCTAGAATCTGGTAGAAATAAAATAAATTAAATGTAAATCATTTGTAAAAGCCATTTTATTCTCTTATTTTAAATAGTAACATATCTACTAAATGTTAGCCGAAAGTTCCTGAAATACAAACTAAAATGTACTACCCAAAACTATTCTGAATAGATAATCTAATCACATTTACCTTTTGGATTGAGGAATACATTATTTTAGCAATTAGATAGTTAACAAGAAAAAAACATTTCTCATTGATTATAACTAAAATCGTAGCGTGCCGAAAAATGAATAAATTGCTTAAGAAAATGTAATAAACAGTTACTTTAATAATGGCACTGACATGTTGGAAAAGGGATATTTACAAATTGCGATTTAATAGAGATAACAGTTCTTGCATTGACTCAGCAAAATAAATAATCAAAATACAATTATCGGGGTTCATTTTCAGACATGCATGAATATTTTATTAAGAAGCTTCCCTTAAATTGGTTAAACAGAATGTATTTAAATATTATAAAAAACATTGCTAATGGGCATATTCTCAGAAACAATTTATTTTAACAGAAGTATAATGGAGCGTTTTAAATAAAACCCCATTTGAGATTAGCATCTATTTGCTATGCTAATCTGAAACATTAGCATCACAATCAGTCTGTAATCATTAAAACTGAAAAAAAAGCTTGTTTCAGCAATTTTGATAATGTGTTCTTTCTGAAATATTTTCCATATTCTTCATTAGCGTTTTTTATTTTCAGTACTTTTACCCGTTATCGCTTAAAATGCTTAAATACAATAAATGAATTCACAATTTATATTTTAAAAACAGCAAAATATAAGAAATATTAACAAATTTAAGTGTGATTAATTTATTATAATTTACTTATTTTTAATTAAAGCATTTAAATTAATTTAAACGTGAATATACTGAGTAACTTACAGCATATTTGATGAGAATTAAAAGAAAATACAGATTTAAGTATTCTGTGTAAAGCGAATTTACTAAACTTCTTAGTAATTAAAATTATAAACTAAAAATGATAAAAAAAAACTCAATCTTCACATTAAGGTATTAAATACATGGGAAATCAAAATTATATATAAATCTAGAAGAAAATAGTCTGATAAGTTTTGTTTTGTCTACCAAATCCAACATTAGAGCTTACTGGGATGAATTTATTTATTACTTAAAAGCTTAAAATGCAATAAAGTTTTAAAAGAATTATAATGTCCTGAAACATTATTCGTATGATATCAACTTTTTTTAAATATATTAAATAAATTTCTTTTTATACAGTAATAAAGTAACAAAAAATCTATTTTAAGAAGGAAATTTTATAAAAAAGAATTACCATGGATTAAAACTTATGAGAATATTATAGAAAAAGGAAAACTCATATTTCATCTTAGAAATCCTGAATATGTGCCTGTAGAAACAAGTGTCCTAAGCAATCAATATGAAACATATAAATAATCTACAAAAAAATACACACTTATCAAAAAGGAAGAGCCCTGGATCAGGTTAAGACTTTCCTTTAAATCCATTGGAATGAACATCCTTTATAAAGTGCAGGAACACATATCGTAAAGAATCCGTGAGTTACAGTGAACTCAACTTGGCTTGGAATGTCTCATAAGATTATAAATACAACTCGCCATTTATATGTCTGTATAGCTAAGCGTGGTAACACATTTAATGCTAAAGGAACAATTTCATTTTCCATATTTTAATTTGTTTCTTTAATCAGCACAGCATGTTTTATCTCTACCGATACTGTTGTTTTCGCATCATTGTAAGCATTCTTTAATGAGGTTACAATTTCACACCTCACTTTTAAAAGCCGATTCAAAGTAAATAGGTGTTTTCTGAATCCGGTTAAACAACATTGAAATGCTCTAAAACGCTTTAAATAACATTATCGATTATATTCCTCATTTCATGTGTACGATTCTTCTGTTTGAAAAATATTATATCTAGAGAAATACATAATTGCACTGGAGTGGATTCAAAAACTTGATAAAACTCTTCATTTTTCTCAGAAGACTGCTGCTATCAACAAATTTCAAACAGCTAAAAATTAAATACAAAGAAGCCATCAAAATGATATAAGACCCCTAATTCTAGTAAGTAATGTCATCTGAACTAAAACATTTTATTAAATACCCAGCCCATAAGATGACGAGTAATTTAAGATAAAAAAAAAAAAGAATTCCTGTCAATCAGTAAATGATTATCAACCTATATGATTTTATTCTATTACATGAGAAATTCTGAGAATTATGTGAGATTCATTATATTGGGAATTTTCAGCTTTTACAGATTAAATAATTCCCATGTC
>JAPDSC010014146.1:82783-96653 GCA_026290005.1 Latrodectus geometricus | reverse complement strand
TTATATTGGGAATTTTCAGCTTTTACAGATTAAATAATTCCCATGTCTATGTTCCAATTTTTCTTCTACAATGGTAAACCCTTTTCTTAATTGTGAATTTTAAATTATCCTATATTTTCACAATTTTTTTTAATAAATTACATATTAAAAATATTTAATCATATATGAGTCACTTGTTCATTTACAAACAAAATTACTGATACAACTTAGTTTAAAGCATCTGAAGATAACAGGCAGATGATATGAAAGAATATATATATACATAAGATATATATATATATATATATATATATATATATATATATATATATATATATATATATATATATATATATACAGTGTGTTTTAAATTGTTTTTACAAATTAAGAGGGATGATAGTCTTCATCCTTGACAAGCAATAATTACATAGGAACAAAGAGCAGCCGCATTCCATTGTGAGAGGCAGAAAAGAGGAATTCTCACTTGAACATACAACAGTGTTGGAAAAGCGAATGAATATTACCAAAAGTTTCACAATCATGTTTATTGTCAAGTGAAAATCTAACGGCAAATGCTCAAAACGTTGAACATTAGTGTCATTGCACAATTGACAGCAGCTAAAGCACGTCTGGCTCACCCTTTCGAAGATTCCTGATGTTTTGTTAATTTTGTCCGTGGCAACAACGATTTAAGTCACGAGATCTTACTCTGAATCCCCAAGCACCCCATACATTAAAGATTTCATGTTTCTCCAAAGGAAAAAATCAGGTGGTTTGAGGCCCGGTAAGAAAGGGGGCCAAGCCACAGATCTGCTAAATCCAATCCATCGTGAGGGACAGCATTTATGAGAACTTTTGAATGATGCTATCAAAATATTGCAGAAGCTTTGCTTTTGTGCCGTTTTAAAAGGACATTGTCTACTCTCATTGGCTACCTCCAGCAACCAATACTATCAAAATATTGTTTCTTCTCTGTGGAAATTGGCATTGGGTAAATTCGTGATCGATTCTTGATTGATTCGTGATTGATTCTTGATGTGTTTCTAGTTTCCTCTTTTTCTTCCTTTCACAGTGGAATGTGACCCTGTGTTCCTATGTAATTATGGCTTGTATAAATAAGTACTATCATCCCTCTTAATTTGTAAAAACAATTAAAATCCCTTTGTATTTATAATTAATATATATATAAATATATATTATAACATAATATATTATTTAATAAAACTTACTTTTAATGAAAAATGTTTTTGCTTGTCTCGTGCTGTAAGTACGAGTAATTATTTTGCCCGGGAAGATTGCTGTAGATTAAAAATAAGGGAAGTTTTTTCTTAAAATCTTCTTAATGAAGGCTTAAAAAATAATCAATAATTGTAGAAAAGCTTGTTCAGAACCTGTCTTATCTAATCTCGATATTATATATTGTATCATTATAGATTTTCAATTTGCTTGCGATTTTTTTGCGAAACTAATGCAACCGCCTTTCCTTTGTCACGTTATTACGTATGACGGTGTTTTCTCTTTTATTGACTTCTTAAAAAGTTTCTAGTCTTGATGTATTTTTACAAATTGTGAAATGATTCCCAATTTCAAACGCTATATTCGAAAATATCGAAAACTTTTTTTTGATTTTCTGTAAAATGATTTGTTATTAATTTATAAATTTTAGTCTTTTAAATTAATCTAAGCTGACAATGTATGTATTGTTTTACAAAACTAATTTATATTTCGTTAAAAATGAAAAAAACAGTTAGCTGATTTTTGTTTAGATGAAAAACAGCTAAGTTAATTTTACCTTTATATATACAAAATATGCGCATCAAATATAATGCCTGTATTCAATTCTGAATGAAATATTCTTTTATACTACAAAAATGTTATCGATACTAGATCAAATTTATTTAAATTATTTTAAAATATATTTTTAAAAAACTATAAAAATTCAATTAAACTGTGTGATTGTCGACTTATTATCTTTTCTTGGAGATATAAAAAATTTTACAATGGAAATTTTTTTTTTATTTAAAAGTAGTCAACATCTTCAATAATTATGTTTATTTCAGATCAATTACTTGCAATTATTTTGGTGTTTTTGGCACTTAAGCTAAAACTCCCAAAGAGACGTTGAACAAGACTGCAAAGTTTGATGGGAAAAAATAACTGCAAAAGTACATCATCTATTGTTTTTAGAAATGAATTATTAGTTTTCAAAGTGAATGTAAAATTTTATATTTAAAAAAAGTTACAAATGTTTTCAAAATGAATGGTTTGAAGGAATTTTTATTAAAAAATTGTGTTTAATTACCTATTAGCTAATATATCATCGACTTGTGTTTCAAGAAAGGATTTATTTTTACGTTTTGGTTAAATAAGTTATTTAATGAAAATTTCAATTATTTTAAAAAAATTTTTAATAATTACTTAAGACATTAATTAAAAATTTTTGTTGTATACAAAGCACATTAAATAATCAGCAATAGAAAACACTGAAGTAATCTTTAGAAATATTTATAATTTTACGGAAATACATTCAAATACTTACGATAATTTTAGTATTAAAGTATTTACTTCAATACAATATTTGATTACATAAAATAATCAGTTAAAACTTTACTAAAAAGAAAATCCTTTTTTACGTTAAAAGCGGTAAAAACTGTAAGTGCCATAAGATAAAAATAAATAAAAGTATCTTACGAAATATGATAAGTACCATGACTTAAAAAAAGGTTTTCTTGAAGAATTTAAGAGTTTCAAAAACGTCTCACGATATTTTTAATATTAAAATCCATTTTTAATCTACGTGGTCAGAAAATGCAACGAATTAATCAATATCAAGCTAATCTGTATCAAAATAGTTAACAATCCTGTATTTTCAGTAATTTTTATCTGTCGTAATCCGTAATTGTTCGGAATTCCTGTTGAGATATAGGTGCCACTCGTATTAGATTTTGAGCGCAAAATGTCATTTTAGAACCAAAATTATCAAACATCTTTCACCCTCTATAAGAAAAATAAAAATGCACATTTTCATGAAATTTTTTTCCTTCTTTTTTCATTTGTATCTATGTATGCAAAAGCAGGCGTGTAAGCATTTAAAATGTAAGCGAATAATTAAAGTGAATTAAATTTGAATTCTCGGAATTTAAACTTTCTTTAACTGCTTTGTGATTTTCCAAGCCTGTTTTGTGAGTTATTTCTTAGATAGTTATCCGCTCATTTACAAATTAAATTTTAACTTCCAACAAAAATTTATTACGGTTTTTTCATTTCACAATTTTATTAGAAGACATTTTGTTTTGAAAAAAATTATTCGGATAATACTCTTTTGAATAAAATAAGGTGATAAATTTAAATACATAAAAAATATATATATTTACTTTTTTTCACATTACTTCTATAAACTTTAAGTGTTTATTAAATTAAAAAAAATATTATGTGGTAAATATATAAATTATTAATACCTCATAAAATTTCGATTAAAAAGAATTTTTATTCTATCATACTAATTGAAAGTTTAAATAAGCTATTGAATTAACTTTTAGAAAATATTCTGAATGAGATATATTTTAAAGGAAACTTTTCAGGCAAATACAAAGAAAATTAAGAATCCTTTCTTAACGCAGATAACAAAACAAGTATACTAAAAGATTTGTTTTACTCAAAAATGAAGAAGAATGCATGTTTCCTTTAAAACATCACTTTATCGTTAAAAAAAATTTTTTTTTTGCTTTCCTCTATTCTTTATAATGTAAATAAAAAATGGTACAGTACATAAAGAAAAGGGTAAAAGTTAGCAAATTTTTCAATTGTTTGAAAGAAACGTGCCGTTCTTTTTTTATAAAGATGACAGATTCTGTTTTACCTTTTACACCAAACAATAAACTATGAGGGAATTTAATTTTTGTTTACATTTTCCTGATAATTAAATTTTATCTATCATATTATAAATTATAACAAATTAATGCTTATTAACATGCTTAAATTAATAACACATTTTTAATGCTGACACATATTGGTATGTTGTAATAAAATTTAAAAAGAAAAAAATTTAAAAGAGAGAAAAAGAAATATTTTTATTAAGATTTCTTTTACGAAATTTTCTTTCTTAAACATGCAAATATTATATATTTTATATTCTATTGTAGCGGCCAGTTATTTATGTATATATATATTATATTTTTTAATTATATAAATAATATTTATAATATTTAATAATTATAAATATAATTATTAAAATGAAACTTGCTAAGCAAAATTTAATAACAAATAAAATTTATCAAACTAATTTATTACTTTAATTAAACAGTGATTTCGTTTATTTTGCAAAATTATTACATTTAAAATACGCAAGAACAAATTAATATAATAATAGATCATTTTTAAGACTAGTATTAACTTAAAATCAATTTACTTATTAATAAAATATCTTTCGCTTTGTAGATAAAATTATACTTTAAGCAGTATTAGGATAGAATAACGTATGTTCTATATTTTTACATAAATTTTTTAAATAAATTCATCGTTTACATAGACATAAATGCTCAAAATACAGATAATTATTCTTAAAACTGCATAAGCTCTCACAGCAAAGTAAAAAGTCTTTAACCTCGTCTAAAGTAAAAGTAAAATATAATTTACTTTACATATTTTAAAATTAAAGATAATTTGGTTGTATGTTTAAGATAATTTAATTTATTTTTGGGATAAAAATTATGTTTAATAAAATGCCTTATAAAATGAAAGCGAATTTTTATCACTAAGAATAAAAAACTGATTCTTAATATTATAGTTTGCATTTTAACATAATAATTTTCTCAAAATAAAAAAACAACTTTTTGTTTTATTTTATTTTATTTATTTATTTTATTTTATTTTTGTTTTTTTTTCCTTTTGTAAGAAAAATTTTTCGGTAAAAAAAGAAATATTCAAATAGATCATAAAATGCCAGATTAAATGCAATTTTATAGAAACAAAACTTATTTCCATAAAAGATTTTTATTTTTAATTTTTATACAAAATGTTATATATTTAGTTTTCGTTTAAGATATTTCCCAAGGCAACTTTTCAAGGATTATACTCTAAATATTTTCATCACTTAGCAACCAGTATCGAAACTATATTTTTTGTTATTAATAACAGCAGTAGTTGAAAAAACTTTAAAGATAAATTGAGAGTTTCAATGTACAGTAGACCATATTCTCGTATTATAAAGAATGAAGCTTGTTAGATTACCAATTATTTATCCTAGTAGACATTAATACAGAAAGCTAAATGACAACATTCTTTTCTCATTGCTCAACAGCAGTTTTAATTCAATTTTAAAATATTTTTCCACAAATCTGTTTTAAATCGAGATTTAGTAGACTAAAACACATTTAGCGATTCTTATTCTATTAGGATATTTTTTTGAAAATAATTTTATCACGAAAGAATTTTGGAATGCTTAAAGCTTTTTAGAAAATCAAATAGCAGCAACATGTGAATGTAAATATGAAATTTTGATATATGAGAGAACATATTAATTTCTCAATGAATTTATGGCTATATACCTGTTTATCAAACCCTCTATGAATATCTGAAAATGCTGGCCAAGTTTCACAAGTTGGTTAGGTCTTCGTTCTCATTTCCGTAGGTAGTGAGTTTGATTCCCAACTTAATAGAAGATGCACCTTGTTCTTGTAAAATAAACCTGATGACATTATAATGGTCATGGACTTTAATATAAAGAGAATAACTTTTAAAATCCTATAAAAATATAAAAAAAATTCCTTAAAACATGTTTATTTATTTTTATAAAACGAAGCATTTCATCATATGCAGGAAAATGTAAGTGTTAAAAAAATCCAAGTAATATTATAGCCATTTTAAACATTAAAGCTATCGCCATAGATATAATGACAAAATTATTTGTTCTGGTTCTCTTTAATCAATAAAAATATTGAGAGTTGTGTCACGTTTCACAAGAAAAATGAAATATCATTCTTTGCTTTACTTTCTCATGAATTTCGTATCGATTTTAGATAACTTACACTAATTTTTGTATGAAGGAATTTTCGAAGGATTTTAATGAACCTCTTACTGAATACTAATATTTGAGCTTACTTACTGCCTTTAAATTAAGATTATCAGTAAAACTTAATTTAGGAAAGAATCTCACAAAAAATTAATTTTAATACATAAAAGTTTAATTGCATTGCAAATTTAATTATTAAATTTAGTTGCAAAAGTTGGAATGCATTATATAACAGCCTTGAGATAAATCGTTATACTATTTACCATAAAATGAAAGTGTATGTGCTGTACAAAAAATGATCAGTTGTTATATGATTTCCTATTAATATGTATATACATTCGTGCGGCGAATATATTTATAGGATACATTAGTATATATCCATTTATATCTTAAAATATTTACAGATACTTTAACATATAGTCTGTTATGTGTTAATGTATCCCATAAAAGTATAAATATAGTTATATCTTTAGTTCACGCAGTTCTATGTATATATGTTTATATACTTAGGTCATGAATAAATAACAGAAGTACTGCCAAAGAGTGAAATATAAATTATTTTAAAAAATGCATTGTACATAAAATCAATATAGTCCACAACGAAATTAACGATTTTCTCAAATTTAACTGGAATGCCCTGGATTCCCTTCAAATGTCCAAAGGGGTTACATTTTAAAGCTGCAGATTCATGATCAAAAAAATTATAATGCTTCTATTGAAACAATGCTCATAATTGTAAACAAGATCACTATGAAAAACCATTGTTTAGTAATTAAATTTATATAAAAATTATACAAAATCTAATTCTTAATTAATTGTTTTCACACAATTTTAAATTTCATGTTAATCATACATTTTTCTTATTATATTTATTATAAAATATTTTTGAAATTAAAGAAGTAGAATAGTTCTTTCAATAAAATAAGCAATTTCGTAATAAATACTGATTTGAATCTTACAATACAGAAATTTATATTCTAAATTATTTAACACTAAAATAAGTACAGTTTGAATGTTATTATTGTAAAAATACAAAAATAATATAAGTTCAGACAAATTTTCAATCAAATAATTTTTTGTATACCAAACTGCTTCAGATTTAGTAAAATGCTTATAGTATACAACAGTGGGTAATAATATTGCACAGAAAGTAGGATTCATCAAATTATTACCCAGAAAAATTTTCCTTTAATCATAAATAAATTAAACTGACTCAATTTTGTATAATAGAAGTATTTTAAAAGCATCTAACTTTTGCAAAGTAGATTATAAAACAGTTATCGCTACATCTAATTTCTTTATTTATAATCTTTTATAAAAAAAATTTAACATTGAAATTTCAATTTTAAGATATTTATCATTCATGAGACTAAATTATATTTTTAGAAACGACTTATTTCTTATTGTATTTGAATTTTCACTATATATCAAAAATGTTTACGTACTTTTAAAACTTGCCAAATTATAAATTTATCTACAAAATAAATCACATTTCCACATAAAAAGTAAAATTTAAATAAAATGTATATATAAAATATTTACAAAGAATTAATAAATGATATTTTTTAAAAATTTCGTCTATCTGATTTTATTGTGATTTAAATAACATGTATAAATTATATTAAATTTCTCTAATATGCATAATTTTATTTTTCCATGAGTTTTATCACTTCTGAAATATGATGAACAGTTCCTTATTTATGCATTTCATAAAACATCCTTCCTGATTATATGAGATTGTGTGGTTCGCCAAAGATAAAACCTCCGCAAATATTCCCTCCGAATGTATGCTAATATTGCTGGTTCCGAAAATTAATGGAGCAAAAAAAAAACTTGCAGATGATGGAGAAAAATGAATGTAAATCAAATCTCTTCTATTATCTTGATGGGGGAGGAGAAAAACGATGACTCATAAGTACAAGGTAGGAATCGAAAAGCTCAAAATAAATTTTCTTCTGGAATTTATTTTCCTAAGCTAACAACTGTAGCTATTGTACACTGAAATTTACATTTAAGTAATACAAAATTATTTTTATACAATATATATATATATATATATATATATATATATATATATATATAATTATTCGTAAATGTTATTTTCATTTAAATTTACTTTACGTATAAAATATTAAAAGAAAGATGCTTTAGATTTTTTTTTTTTTTTTTTTTTTTTTTTTTACTCTACAATAAAATTTATTGTAAAATTGTAGGATTTTATTTGAGTACCTGATAAATAGTGGTCTTTTGCTACCCAGATATATAACTAAAGATAAAATTAAATATTTTAAATACAAATTTTACTGAAATGATTAATGAATAATTAAGTTTTATTTAATTGGGCGGAAAGCAGTTTTCACTAAATGTGTTGGATTGTATATATGATGCATATTCGCATTTATGAAATGAAAATATATGTATTTTAAACATAATTTAACTATTGAAAAACATTGACCTAATTTAATAAAATATAAAACGTTAGCCTAATTAAAATGTAAACCTATATTAATCAAAAAATATTAGTCAGAAGCTGTACAAGGCTTGTATATAATCGGTACAAGCATATATAAAAGACTGACAGAAATACAAATTTATGTATTAATGATTAAATTTTATAATTCATAATTTATGTACATGCTACATTAAGGAATATATATATATATTTATATATATATGCTATTTATATAATTATCGTATTCTAGTATACTTCTTCTTTACATTATCATGAAGTACAAAAATTTCAAATGGAATGTGGGAAAACTTTGATACAATGTAACTCTTTTAAAAATTTCTTAAGAAATAAAAAGGATTGTTTCTTTTTTCTCTGTTCCTTTTCTGAAATATGTGTTGGAAAAAATGAATGAAATATTTTATTATAGATCAAATTATAAACCTTTTATTATTGAAAGAGATTTTCATTTGAAATTTGTTTATTGAAAAAAATTCATTAAACTAAATTTGAAATATTCATGAATATTTTAAATTCAGTATGATAAAAGTAAAGAAAATTTTAATTAATCCTCAAAATAATGAAAATAAAATCTTAATTACTCATGTAAAGGACGTGGAATTTAAAAGAACTGTAACAAAATGTAATAAAATTTATCATATTTTGTATTTCAATATGATAAATTTTATATTCCTCATGAGACATCATTTTAATCAAGAGATGACAACAGTGAAAAAATCTCATTCATATCTCACAAACTTTCACTTAAATTATAAAATTATTATTCTGAATTTTCAGAAAAACTTTAGAATCTTCGATTTATAAGTTATACCAAATAAGCAAAAGTATATTATATATATTTTTGGAGGAAAAAACAAAAACGCAATTGTATTGACTTTTCCAAATGCTAACTCTTATTATTATCCTACTTTTTGAAAATTGAGAAATAACTGTGAATGGTTTTCACGATTTGATATGGAAAAAACGAAAAAAAAAAGTTTCAGAACTTTCTCATCAAGCGAAGTATCTCTAGCAGCTTATGATGAGTGTCTCAGATGGCAACAAAGTATATAGGAAGATATAAAAGAAATATCCATGACAAATGTGAAACCGAAAAAAATACACAATTCACGTCTATGAAGAAAACCCATAATAACTTACAAATATTATTTTTCTGGAGTATATAAAAGTAAGTTATTCATATATATGCTATGCATTCATACAGCATTTCATTTCACAAATTGTATATTCAAACATAATATCAGAATTTATAAAATAACGTAATAAAATTTAGAAATATGTAAGTAGTTTCGTAGTTTTTTGTCAAAGACATTAACATACAAGATCCCTACAAATAACTGCACTGTTGATTTATCATATTTCTTGTAATATTTAGAAATGCAATGTATAACCATTAAGTAACTGAGTAATTAATAAAAGAAATATTCATATTTTTGTAAAAATATTTAATTTATTAAAGATTAAATTATTTTGTGTCAATATGAAAAAATAGCAAATCGCAACAATTTATAATTTACGGAATATATATACATATATATATACATTGCAAATGAATTAAAACACATTTTCAACAACAAGAAAAAGCTTAGGACTATTATCATAATCAGTAACAAAATGAAATATATTGGAATTGGTTGCTTTTATTGTAAAATGTACCATTTTCATATTTAATCATTTTGGCCTTCATTTTTGCATAAATGCGATCTCAGTCACTGCATTTTGTATTACAAGAATTTTAGTTTATCAAAGTTGATCGTTATTAAATAACAAAAGAATTGCATTGAAAAACCTATGTAATAAATTTTTTGCATTATTTAAATTACCATCGAATTTTCTTCCACAGGTAAATTAAGTATTTTTTATAAAATGCTGGTTACATTTACTACAATCCTGAATAAAATTAAAACTTTAAGAACAGTACTAACCGTGTAATAATAATCATAAATATAATTTTGTGAATTTTTTTTATTGTTGAGAAAACATGACTTATAACACTTTTTAAATTTAAAAAGAATTCTCCATAACATAGGAAAAGTTGTATTTTATACATTATGAATGAAAATTATGAGAAGAAAATAAAACAAATTAATATTATTAAGATACTATTTTAAAAATTAGAAAACTTTCACCAAATTAAAAGAAAGTAACAACTTTGTATGTGATCAACAATATTATTGAGAAAGAAAACCTATGGAATATTATTTGTACCTTAATTATAAATTTAGAAGCGATTCTCAAAACAATACATATTTTTAAGATATGAGTTAACATAATGAGAGAAATAAAATAAATTAATTTTATTTTCCAATTACTTTAAGTTCAGAAATAATTCACAACAAAATAAAATGATTTTATACAGTATAAATGAAAACAATGAGAAAGAATAAAGAAGTGAATTAATACTATACGTTTATTATCTTTAAATTTAAAAAAGATGACTACAATAAAAGAAAAAAAAATATTTTATACAGTACACAAATAAAAACGATGAGAAATAAAGAAGATGAGTTAACGTTATTCTAATATTATATTTAAGTTTATGACCATATAATTCCTTATAGTAAAAAAAAATCATTACAGTAAAATGTATAGTATAAATGAATTCAATGAGAAAGAAAAAATAATAATAAAAGTTATTTATCACTTTTAAATTAAAAAATATTCACCACAATAAAAAATATTTAATGCAATATTCAAAAACGATTAAAAAAAATATATAAATAACCACATTATTATCAAAAACAAATGTTCAATTATTTAAAAAAAAATTTGAAACTCAACAATTTCATAATGTCAAAAGTATCATTCGGTATAGTTTAATTACTTTTGAATGGTAAAAGTTTCATTTCCTTAATGGTAAAAATTATTAAATGGTAATAGTTTCATATGTAAAAATAATATTTTTACCATACCATTGTAAAAAAAAATTATTTTTAAATTAATAATGTTAGACAACAGATACACAATTTTAACACATCAGATTCTATAAAATTAATAAATTAAACAATAAAAATCAGAACTTAAATAAAAACTAATACTTTCTTAGAACTGGTGAAGTAACAAAAGGAATTTTTGTTGATAAAAGAATTTTCTCTTTGATAAATAAGAAGGGAAAACTGGGTACTTCTACTACAAAAGAAATTCTAAAATAAAGCCATTGTTTCAAAAAGAAAGCTTTCTTTTCTTTCAAAAAATAGGCAATATTTCTTTTTTCTTGATCCAACAATTAGAACAAATAGGAAGATATTTTACCTAGTGTTATATCAAATATAATTGACTGTTTTTATCTGAATATTGGCAGGGATATATTTTTAATAAATACTGATGATAATAAATATATGTTTCAATAAAACATCAGTAATTATACTTTAATTTAAATATAAAATTACATCAGATGTTATAATTGACTTTAAAATGCTAAAAATGTTTAGAATCTTATTGATTGAAATTCAAATACTTATAAATTTTATGTCAAACAAAAATAAATCTTCATTTTTAACTAGATATTTTACCATTTTTACTATATTCTCCATTAAAAAATTTTTTGACATTATAAAATGAAACTTTCTATAAAAGTTTCTGAACTCCTTTGCAACAATTTTAGGCAATTAATAGCAATCGTTAGTTCAATTTTGTAGAGATAAAGTGTCTTCATTATAAATCTACACATTCCACTTCAAGCTCATTTAGAGTTTGTTAAATTTTATAATTATAATCTGATATTTTATCTTTTTTACTATATTCTCCATTAACAATCTTTTTCCTTGATGCTGCTTCATTTTTAAAGAATATATTACTTTTTCTAAAAGAATATATTACTGATAAATAATAGTGTTTCTTTCATTTACTATACATAATTCCTCCCCCTTTAGAGTTAATTAAACAAAGTTCTTCAAAAAAATTCTCGGTGCAGCTTTTCCTTTTTGGACCTTGATCCACAAAACCCAACCAACCATTCAAAAGAATTTTAAAAAATGTAATTTAATTTAAATTACGTTTTAATTGATGTCTTTACTATCATATATTTTTAAGGTAAGATATAATCACAATCATTGTGATAAAAATAGTAATTAAGATTGAATTAATAAAACGAAGAAAGGAATATGCTGTGATATATTTACAAGGGATTGTAAAATAAATTATGATATGTTTATATGATTGTAATTTTAAAAAGTAAGCCAGACATCACTGTAAGCATACTATATGAAATAAGACGCTATTAGTGGATTTTTTCTAAATATTTTAATGATGATTCATGAAGTATTTTTATGTCTGATTTTTGATTATTAAATGAAACATACCCGTTTTCATCTATGAACATAGAAACCTCTAGAACAATAATAAAATCGATTAAAAAAACATACAGAGCTGGTATGCATTCCACAACATATTTTGGCATCACTATACAAAGATCATGTGACTCTTAAGTACTTCAGAATCTGTGTCAGTGAATCCTTCTTGACACACATATCACATTATTTATATTTGAAATGTTGCAAACCGGCAAGTTTTAAGGATCATTAAAAAAATAAAAAGAAGATTCAGTCAAACTATATGCAACAGTTTCAAAAAATATTTTAAGATACGTAGCAGTTACATTCGCATGCTTCAATATAAAAGAAACTAAGAACTCTTAATTTAGAAATCACATTGCTATGATTCAATATTAATTTACGACAACAAACAAAATTTAATATGATCATCTCTTTTAACGGATCGAGGTCTTCAAAATTCCCAAAACTGATATTTTGTTGTGCTTATTTGTTGTAAAAAAAATGTTGATGAGAAAGATTTTTGTTGCAAATATTAATAAGAGATTTTTAAATCTTACAAATGTTAGTTAATAAATTTTACCTCAAGAGAAATTACGGAAAACCTTTTGAAACTCAAAAATAATTGAAATCTTAAATTGAACTTCGTATCAATTGTACTTTCTCTATTTGTTCGAATAACTCAAATGCTTAATCAAATTTTCTAGAAAGTGAACAGGATGTTACCAAATGGTCATTGTATGTACAATTTTAAATAACTACATATATATATATATATATATATATATATATGTTACCGTGAAAGACCGAAATCAGAGAATGTCGACATTCACCGGTGAATGTCAAAACATACCAAAAACGTTGGTGAAAGACCGTACAATTGATTACATTTCTTGCACTTTCGGACCATCGCCGGTATATGTCGACAATCACAGACAAGCTTTGGTGGAATTTGAAAAGATGATTAAAGAGCTCGAAAAGGAGATAACAGAAGGCCATTCCCGGGCTTCCCTTTCCACCACAGCATTTAATTTGTTTTTAATTTGTTTGTTGTCAGGTTTGTCCCGCGGGTTAAAAATCATCTATACTTCCTCTACTCACCGTGATTGGTCACTCCTCCTTTCTAAGAGAGGCGATAAG
>JAPDSC010014146.1:52914-82383 GCA_026290005.1 Latrodectus geometricus | reverse complement strand
ACAGGGTTGGCGAAATCTATTTATTTCATTCATTAAATCTGAAACTAAATAATAAATGTAAACATATTCATATGCAAAAACATAACTTTTAAAACATAAAAAGGTTTACACATAAGTTCTATATTTAAAACATAAAATGTCATACTAATTCGCAAAACATCTTTATAGATTCGTGAGATCATATTTTATGCAAAAATGTTCTTAAAAGAATTATCACCAACGGTCAATGACGTCATAAGCAACCTCGGAAATGAAATAAGACACTAATAAAAAAAATAAATAATCATAATAGATGTTAAAAAAGTTATAAAAAAGTTAAAAATTCTATCACTAGAGTAATCAAAAGTAATTACAAAATAATATATATATATATATAATATATATATGTATATATAGATAGATAGATATCGATATATAAAACGTTATTTCCTTAAATAAAAAATATGTTACATTTAAGATTTTATATTTTATATTGCTTAAAAAAAATTAATTTTGCACATTTTATGAATTCTTCATTAAAACAATTTAATACGAATAAAAAAAAATTGCTGTGAGTGAAGCTCATTTTTAATATATTAGTTTGAGAAAGAAATCAATTATTTTTAAGTGAACTTCAAATCTATTTACATCTTTTTGATTAGCTTTGTGCAAATGATTCAAACTCTTTACTGGTTCACCTTAAGCTGCTGGACACTTAACATGCTGGTCAATTTCAGACATTTTTGTGATTTTATATTTTAGAAGATGGGCCTAGCTGTGCGAGGTGAACCTTTAACATCAAATATACCTGAATAGAATCGATGAAAACAAAATTATACGTTATTGGCTGAACACACATAATCGGGACCATAAATACCATTCCCTATTTTCAACTGCCTGACTTGTATGTTCGCCTTTACCAAGAAAAACTGTGAATGTACTACATTTTCTTTTTGTTGATTTCCATTTTTAAAGACTGAAATTGTATGATCGATATTGAACGAGATATCGAACACTACAGATATCGACGAAAAAAATCATGGATTTCTTTTTTCCCGAACTAATACACTAACAGTCCAAGTCCATAAAAGTTTGGGATCCATAGCTTCCAATAAAATTCACATTCATTGTGTATGTGTGTCTTCTTGAAAAAAAGATTTCAATTTGAAAAATGACATTATTTATTATTTTCTAGCTTTGTTCTCAACATTTTTTTATATTAATAAATTAAGTTTCAAATATAGATCATCTAAAAAACCAAATGATGTGTGTAAAGTTTTAAAATTCCCTTTAGCTTTTATATTAAAACCAAGAGTTTTTTCATCAGCGTTCTAACGAATTTACTCTCTTTGGAATCTGGCGAAAGTGGGTATGTATACATTGCAATGAAAAACAATAATATTTTTCAAAAACCAAAAATAATTTGAAAATGTCAGGGTTTTCAATAAAAATTTTACATGATGGGAATGTCGAAGAAAGACGAATTCCGATGCTATAAAAAAATTTACTTTTACTCATAGGAGTTAAGCATAGCTGACAATTTTAAAAGGAGTAGTCAAAAATCGCATACTCCTTTTTTGAAGCGAAAAGAGTTCCGGAGTGGAATGCTACATAGCATTAATTAATTATACCGTGTGGTAAGGAATTTTTAGTGATTTCAAATAATCTTCAATAACTGCTTACATTGATTACAAACAGTTACCTAGAGACCGACATCATTTTATAAATTTCACTCAAGCTGTTTTCAATTCATATCAACATCGGATTTAAATTCGATAGACAAACAAAATTTGGATTTTATTTATGTAAAGCATTTTGTTTCATGACTTTTAACTTCAAAAGAAGCATGTTATTTTTAACAATATTCGTGTGCAACTTTAATGTATACACAAAAGAAACTCATAACAACAAAATATTTTTAATATGCATTAGGATTTCTTAGTAGCGAAATCATTGTATAAAGCATTGTTATCTAATCTAGATTAAGACCTCACCTCCTCATATGATAATAAAGTCATTAAAGACTGTTTTAAGTGAAACTTTTCATTAATCGATTCAATCAGGTTTCGAAATAATGTCACCTTCAGTGGGAAATATTCACACAAATTGAACTAAGTTAAACTAACTCTAGAGAAACAATTAGATTCCCTTTTACTAATCTATGTTGCAACACTTTAGCATACAATTACTACCTAACTATACATTGCATAATTTTCATAACTTATTGAATGTCTGTTAAATTTATCTAATCATTTCAAAACTTAGTGAAATTCGAATGTTCAGTTAGAATACATATTTCTAAATTTCCATTTATGATGCATGTTCTAAGCACTAATTTGCAGCAATTTATTAAAATTTATATTATTTTTAAATATACATATATAAGAGCATTAAGCTTCTGAACGCTTATATAAATAAAATGTTGCACTAAATTCATAATTAGCTGCATATTGTTAATTTTTTATATTCGTATTTTATTAAATTTCATAAACTAATTGTAACATCATTATTGTTCTGTGTATTACGCTATTATATAAACACCTATGTGTATGTATTACAATAATGAACTGGTAAACAAAATATGTCAATGCGTTTTTCAATAGAGGCCAATAACTTACATGCTGAAATTACTTAGTAATCCTTTTTGCAAAGTTTGCACATGGTTTCAATATATAACCATTAGTATCATTAGTATTTAATAACATTTTTGCTGATAGGAAATGCACAGAACTTCATTTCAACTTCTTTGGTTTTATAATTGTCACTCTAATTTGTATCATGAATGTTTTGTGGTAATTAGTTCGGAATTTTAAATAGGGCAGAGTGAACATTACACATCATTATCACAGATTGAGTGATGGTGCAACAGGACTGCTTATTGCCGTCATCAAGAATATGTGAAGGTTCGAGTTGTCTTGGTAGGCATGAGTGCTTAGTTTGTCAAGAAGTCTATGCTAAGTTTCTAAGTCATATAACGAAAAACACCTCCCCAAAGATTACATCATCGAACTTGACAAATTGAACGATTCACCTCAAGAAGATCGAGTAAAAGATATTCATATTTTATTTGCTATAATCAAGGTCACCAATCCGACTAGTAGAGAGTGAAGTGTGACTAATCATTCTGAAAAACAGCTTTCCAGTTGTCTACAGTTGCAAGCAGAGTGCGAATGTTATTGCTTTTTTCGGCTTTTTGGTTAGGAGAAATTTTGATTTGTGTGCGGCAACATGCTATGATACAGTACAGAGTGTTAGGTATTTGTATTACCATATCGTACCAGGATGTATCGTAATTCCTTCTGATGTATGAAAATCATAGCTCTAAATTTAAAAATATTCTTAATTTTTTATGAAGCTCAACTTTCAAAAATCAATAATTCTTTTTGATTAATTTTCAGGGAAGACCAGTACCGTGTCCCAATCTCTGTTATCTTCCACTTCTTCATGATATCAAAATCAGTAGAGCATGATTGTGTTATGATTGCAGTAGAGCATATTTATGCAATTGCATCAGTACTGACTGTGACAACATACTATTACAATTCTTTCAAAAGTATTAGTTTGCTTACTGATAGCTACATTTCTCCCATAACTAACCCCATTCTCACTTGATGTATCGTATTTAATTTCTGCGTGCCCCGTCAGGGCACTGGGCTTATATGAACTCCAAAATGTCGAGTTTTATTCTAATCTGCTGCTATTCGCTTTATTATAAGATTGTGAATATACAATTCTCGAAAACTTAGGGAAACAAATGGCGTCAACAAATTAAGCCAAATAATTGTACTGATAATTAATATAAACAAAATATCCATAATTTAAAACATAGAAGAAAATAAGAAAAAAATTCCTAAGGGCAAATTATCTTTCATAACGTTATTAACCTGAAAATGGATAGAAGACCAGAAATTAAGATATCATTAAAATTTCCTTTTTTATTTCTCAATTATAAAATTCAATTAATCAATTTTAATTTTCAGAAAACATGGTAGGCAGTTTTATCAGTTCAAGGATGCCTAATAGATTCCATAATTTGGGAATATTAGTTGTAAACTGGACAAGTTAGTTTATTTTCTACAATAGCAAATGTGATCAATGCGTCACATTAATGACAATCTGAAAAGGCAACAACGCTTAGTTGAAAATACAATTTATTTTGGAAACAAGGTTAAGGCTCTTAAACTAAATAATTAATTCAAAACAGGTTCCAATGCAAACCATTTCTGTGTTCTGTTAACCTCAAAACAGCGTGCAGATTGAAGAAAGTAAGATGTTGAACTCTGAAAATGGATGCAAAAGGGTGTTAACTGATGAGAACCGATTCAATTTTAAGGTGGCATCCGACATATTTTCATATGGAAAGAAAGAGACACTTGAAATAGCCCCTTATTTGTAAAAACAAGTGAGCTGATGGCAAGGAATAAAAACAACGTAGATGGACGCACGCATATCATTCGGAATGGTAATTTAACTGTCCAAGCAAGACCCTATCGACCAGAAACTAAGATCTCATTCGTATCTCAAACTTCAGCTAGTGAAATTTCCTTTTACTGCATTACAATGTCAGACTTCAAAACTTGTATTAAATAGAACAAATTTGAAACAGTAGCAACAGAACGTATTGAGGTGTCATCATGCTCAATTGTCTTACTTTATGATCATCCTATCAAACATGATTAGAGTATCGAATATGATTAGAATACATTCAGATGGCACATTGCCGCTATAATATGGCCTGACCCAATAGCCTTTTACTGTGTTTCTTCATGAACAGATTAGTATTCCTTTAAGTTTTATCGACTATATCAATACATCTTTATAAAACATAAGACCAGCAACCTCGTCTATTTGATGGAACCTGACTATGCTATATCTTGGACATATATGACACTTTGCCGTATATTTCAATCATATTATCATATTCATCCCCGTATCATTTCGTACCAAAACATCTTTATCAATTACATGGAGCAGGGTAGTTATCCTGAAGCATTTTTTCCTATTCATTTAACCATTCCGAGGAATTAAAGGACCCATTTATTTTTGGCATTATTACCATTCATATGCTACTGTAAGTGGTGGAATACTATTAATACGCGTTCTTCTTAAAATATCAATACTACGTACTAGTAATATCTCCCTGTTCCCTGCATCGTACCTATTTAAATAAACTGTATCATGCCTGTTTAAATAAACTAGCAACTCATGGGTTTTTTAAATTATGATTTTTGTTTTTAATATAAGAAGAAATCAAAATTAAAATTATTATTATTCGTTTCTCTAATTGATTATTGTCACATAGATTAATTTTTATTATTATTATTTACCATAAGAAACGACAAAAAAACAAATATATATACCCTGCTGGTCCCCTTAATTGCAACATTCTGAAGGAAGTATTCAAATAACATGAAATTTTCAGCATGCATTAGCAGAGGTGAGACATGCAAATGATTAGAATTTCAGCGCAGACGCACATCACGTGCACATGTGGCACCATCTTCAAAGTGCTATAGTTAAGGCTTGGAGATTTCGATGATTTCAGGATCAGCAATTGTATTTTTCTTGTGGTTTAAAAAAAATAATTATGCCTTGTAGAAAACGGTGATCTTTTTTCGATCAAGTATCCGACAGAGGAAGGATAATGGGCTACTGAGATTGTGGATTACCTTTCAAGAAAATCGATAGTCGTGTTGAACCAAACAACTGTAACGCGGATATGTGATCGTTGGATACAGGAGGGTACGACCAACACCCTTTACAGAGTGTTGATATGACGAGCCAACTTGTTCAATCGCATCCACCTCACGTGATGACAGACAAATTGTACGCATGGTAGAGACGGATCGCTCAGCTATAGCACAGTCAGTCTGTAACATGCCATCCAGTGTCTGCGTGTACCATTCGACGCCGCTTTGAGCAGAGTGGTCTGTCTGCAAGACGTCCATTGCTTCACCTATCTTTGACGCTGAATCACAGACGTCTTCACAGCTAATGATGTGATTATAGAAGGATGTGGACATCAGAACGGAATGAAATTATCTTTCTTGATGAGTTAAGCTTCTGTCTGCAATACCACGATTACTTTTTTTTTATTTTCGACAAATTTATCAATGTTTTACTTACATCAAAGTCAGCAATTGAAATTAAAATTGTTACAAAATTCTTTAGACTTGAATTAATACCGAAAAGTGGGACAGCAATAGAAACTACAGCTAAGAAATATAAAACCTTATCTCCAAAGTTGTTTTTAATTTAGCGATTTCAATGTTGTTGTTGTTGTCGTGCGCCAGCCAGGCTGGCAATATGGGGTGCGCTGCTTCACTTTTCCAACTGAACCATATTTGGTATGGAGTCCGACTTCCTTAGTACACACATGCCATAGGTACCCGTTTATAGGGAAGGCAATCATTTACACACACACACAAAGAAAGGACAAAGACAAGAAAGAGAGAGAGAAAGTACATCCATGTCCGAGCCAGGATTCGAACCCAGGTCCCACCCATCTGTAGTCAGGCATGCTAACCACTAGACAGGTAGTGATTTCAATATTTTCTTTATTTAAGAATACTAAAAAACACTCAACGAATTTTTAAAAAATAAGTGTTTTCTTTACGTTTTAAAACTATGTATATAAACCAAGACAAATAACTGAATGTTATTTTAATTAGAAGAAACAATTATTTTGTATATATATTTTTTGAGACTTTAAAAAGAGCTCAATATAAAAAGCTCTGTAAGAACTCAATATTGAACGTATTAATGCATTGCTTCTTTAGTTTGGTCAAGTAAAAGTAGCCCTTTTATCATACATAATTAATTATCAAACTTCCTAAATATATTTAAGAGGTACAATAAAACAAATAATATGGAAAAAAAACTGCCTCGTAATTGATGTGCTAATTCTGTTGTTTGTTTTCAAACAATGTATTTAAGAAGTGCCACTTCTTTCTTCAAAAATCAATAATCTCTTTCATGTTTGTAAAACAATTATCTAAAATGCATTGTCTTTCAATTTTACGTCTCTGAAACGTTTTCCTATAAAACTTATCATTAAGAATTATTATTTTATATAATTATGTCCTTTATCCATCTTTTGCTAAAGCTGAGTTTTTTAAAAGCTAAAAATAAATTAATAATTAATTTGCTTGATAATTTCAATTTTAAAACACTTGTTCAAATCAGCAGTTTTCCAATAATTAATATTAATCTTCATTTTATCAAGGTGTGTAATTGCAAATGTATATATCACATATTAAATAACATTTCCCGATATTTAAGAAATAAATATTTGAAAATATGTATTTGAGATATATGTATTCGCAAGAATAAGGTAAACTGATTAAGAATGAAATATAAAAAGACAAATTGTAAACACATCTACAATTTTAATATCGATACACAGTAATCACTAATAATTTCGAAACCAATGACTTTTCAATTATAAGTAGGCACATCTAAATTTTCAGTTCAATCAAATATGTTTTCTTATAAGAAGCAATTACAAAATAATGCAGGATATTGATTATAATAAACAAGAAAAAGGAATTTATTTTTGTTTATTGATTACTTAAAAAATATCATTTTATTATAAAACCATAATTTTCATTTTGCTTTACCTATAACTTTGGATTAGCATAGTCTTATAGAAAAAGGCCACATTCTCATTAACTAAAAGTAGCGGGTTCTATAACCAACCCAGCCGAAGATGCCAGATTGGGAAAACATACTTACATTAAAAAGCTTCTTAGAACCCAATTTTTCTGCGTGCTGATATGAGGTGGAAAAGAGAGTATCAGGTCAGATGTCAACCTCGTTACTTGAATTTGGTTCAAAATTATTAGTTATTTGACTATGTTTAGTAGCTTTTATTTGTAGCCAGAATAGTGTTGAGATAATCAAATCATAAAGCACACACACATTCACATTTAAATACAAATTTTGATTAAATAATTGACTATTGTTACTGAATTCTTTTAAAAAAAATTATATTTATTAGAAGCAATATGTTAAATATACTAAAATAGTGATATATAATACTAAATGTATTAAAATACTAAATTAAATATATTATTGAAAATATTATTAAATATTATATTAAAAATATTTTAAATTTACAATATAAAATGAGCAGCCAGTCTTACATTTAACTGAACATGATTAAATACATTAAATTTTAAAATTTTAAAAGAACTCTTTCTGGAAGAAAATATCTCTCGTGCAGAGTAAACCAAAATACTTAAAATTTTATTTAACATTTTGAAAATATACCATACAAGTCTAGACTATCAGCTAACAAAATTCAAAGAAATCTTTCTTACTATTTTTATCTGAAAGGAATACAATCCCATTCTTTCAAAATTTTATAGAACTTTGTTTTCAATATAAAAAATAAACATTATATGTATAAATAAGTGTTCTTCGACAAATATTTTAAACAATTATATCAGGATTAAAGATCTTTTCCAAGACAGCCATGGAGAAAGGAGTTTTATTTTAATTTTAATTCCTCCAAACATTGACTCTGAAAAATTCCTTGAAAGGATTATGGAATTATCTCGGCAATTATGTTTAAAATTAACTTTAATTCCCATGGGAACCAGTGATTTTACTTTGTTTCGCATGGGTAAGTTCATTTACATTGTTAACATGATAACAAGGTTAGTGTGTGAGGTTTTGTCTTTATAATGTAGAATTGATTATTCACTTCTAACTCTAGATAAATGAAATAAACTTTTAAAATGAATGAAAATATATTTCATCTGAAACATTCAGAACTTTGGACAATGGGTTTGAATGATTTGTTAACATTTAAAATCTTACAGACATTTTATTTAGTGTAAAACCAGAGTGTCTGGCATAGTTTTTATTATAAATGTCTTGTTTTTTTTTTTTTTTTTTTTTTTTTTTTTTTTTAAAAAAAATAACTGTTTATAGTTAGTTATTAATAAAACATTATAGTATAAAATTTCTCGACAACTTTGCAAGTTATCTGTTTTTGCAGCATTATGTTTAAAATATCTACTTTAATGCGTCACAAAAATTTAAATTTTTGTGACTCATTAAAGTATAATTTAGGAAAATTTTTACCTAAGTAAATAAATTTTAATAGCAGCTTGAAATTACCAGAGATAAGCATTTACCCAGCTTTCTAAGAAAACTTCATACTTTCTTAATGCTTAGATTTATTACTTAATAACATTTTACTCTATTTTGTTGAAAATATAGTTTTGGAAAAAGAAATAAGATATCACGCTTAGGTCAGCAATTTTAATTAATTTTGAAAATTTTCTTTAATTATGAAATTGTTAATCACTGAAGTCTTTTTTTTTTCAACTCTTTCGCGTTAAATAAAGAGAGCAAAATGAGATGTCAAAATGACACCATAATAAAGAATTATTTTCTGTATTGTGGTCTCACTATGTATTGGAAAGAGTTCGACTTAACAGCCTGATAAGTTTTTCTAACTTGTAATCCACATAAAATTAGACTATTGTGTAGCGACGCCATGTGTTGGCACCAACAATTCCTACCTAAATTTTTACACATTTCTTCTTTATTCCAATAACATATCTCATTCTTGGGTACTTTTATAAGTTCACTTTTATAAGTTAATTCATTAACTATAGCTTCACTTTTAAGTCACAATCATAAAAATTGCAGTAAATTTTTAGTTTTAGATTTATAATGAATAAAAAACCAAGAATAAATTTCAAATTTTGGAAAACGAATTCAAAAGTGAAGTACGCAAATACATGTGACGATAAATGACAGAAATGTATTCAAAATTATTGACATTTTAATCAGTAAGGTGTTAAAATTAGTTTTGTCAAAAAGTTGTATATTCTAATCTCGTAACAGTTTAGCAGAGCTAGACAATCCTTTTGAATCCGAAAATATCTAAAAAGTCTAAAAATAGCTGAGGGTCCCGAATGACTTCGTCTTTGTTGAAACCCAAGCAAACCAAAATATGTGCAGGGGATGCCATGTCAGCTGAACACCAGTAGCAATGAGGGTATATTTTTTGACCCTACTGAATAATGAAATGGGAATGTAAACAGGACTTCAAATTGGAACAGTATCAAAAAAGATATCGGTTTATTCATTTCGATGCATTTTCAGATATTTTGTTACTGCAACCAACTTAACAATATTTTCTAATTTAATGTCCACAATTTAATTATCATTAAACGTACATTGCTTCTCGACTTCATGTTTTGATGCTTCTCTGCTTCACTTTCACATGAAACTACTTGCAGAAAGCAGATTTGATTCAGTTGAATGAACTGGAAGTATAGATTTTTAAGGAAAATATCAGTCTGAAATATATTTTTTGCATCTCAGCACTTGATCATTCACGGATGTTTGTATAGACTGTTTAGATAGTCAAACCACTTGCTCAACAAGTGCAGTGCCGCCCTAAGAAAGAAAAGAATTGTGATATAACCGTCATAACACGTGGCTGTCTAGTTAATCAGGAATGAAAAGGCTGATGACAGTCGATGCTAATTTATGGTGTGTAAGTACAATGTTCAAGTAAATAGTCAAATAAAGAATAAAAAAAATCACATGTAACTCTCAACCAGCTTGTACTTTTCTCTCCTAACTCAGTTGAACCATGCATTCTAATGAATATTTTTACATATAATATGTTAACATCTTTATTGAAATCCAAAGATTTTAGCTCATCTTTATCGGAAAGTAATCTAAATTATTATTTTGGAGACAGTTAGTGGTTTAAATATTAAAATTGTTCATACCCCACAGTCCTTAACGGAAAACAACTTTGAAAATATAAAGTAAGGAATTAACTTTAAGTGATTCTTAAGGAACTGCAAGATAAAATTACGAGATTTTAAAAATTACTTTGCAGATATTTTATATTAATTAGTTATCTAACCTGGAAGAATTGTTAATAGAAAATGATTGTTTAGTAAGAGCAATTTATTTGGATTCACATTACAAAACTTTGATTCCCACATTACAAAAAGTGCAGGCTATGCAACAGTTAAATAATATTTGGAACAAATTTTTGGAAAAAACTATCTCAATCGTAAACGAGAAAATACGATTTTCTACTGAAAATGAATGCGATTTAGACTTTTATAATTCTTTATTTCAACCGAGATGTGATATTGATAATGAATGAAGGCTCTATATAAAGCATAATATTTTAGATTTCTTGGAAAAAAAAGAAATAATCCTTCCTAAGGTGGATGGTGATTGGGAAAATCCAGCTATTAAAACTACCCCTAGAAACGCTATTTTAAGGTTTGAAATTTATTCACCAAAATAACAGAAGTAATCTCAGTGAAACCTTGCTAAAAGACATATTACTAATTAGAGGCAAGTTTCTTATTAAATAAATAATATTTTTTATATAATTATTACAAAACCAAGTGCGCGATATGAGTTTGCATGCTGTTTGCGCATGCGCGCACGTCACGTGATATTGTTTTGAATAAAACAGAACAAGTTTCAGATTTGAGGAGAACAGTTATGATTCTCGAGCGGGAATTATTCCCCATATCTTTTTCGTTACGTATGTTTGTGTCTGAATAAAATAATTTTTAAAGATACTGGTCCGTCGTATGTATTTATATAATACAATCCTTACAATCTAATCATCTCTAAACTATAAATTACACATAGATAGTGGTGCAAGTGAAGCCTGGACTCAAGTGATTTGGAATACTCGCCCATCACCAAGCGCCTTGTAGTTTTGAACCACTCTCAGATGACGAGGTCACATCTGAGCTAGTACTATCCTCTCCACATCCACACCACATCAATTCAGCCTTTGGATGTCATAGATGAACCTGGGCATGTCTGCAACCCAAGGGACTCCAGCAACCTAGAAGTGAGAATGTGGTTCCCTCCCAAACACTACTAATGGAAAATGATGCTTCACTACGCTGATCTTAATGGGAAATGCTGTGAAGCTACTAAGACACTGAAATTCTTCACAATGAGAGCAGTAAGCATCAAACGACGAGGTGAATCATGAATCTAATTGTCAAATGTAATTTTGAAGACAGATAACAATGCCAATGTTCCTCGTTCTCTCGTCACGGCTCATATTAAAATTGCTGATTAATAGTATCAATTCACGAAGTATTATAAAATAGGAATAAAATCTAAATTTCAACATTACTATTTATGACATATATTTTTAGTACAAATAAGAAAATATATAAAATAAAGTTATTCTTTAGGAACTTTCTGAGGGAAGGAAAATCCAGACGGAACTGATGTATTTTATTTTTGTTGAACCACACTAAAAATATTACGGTTCTAAACTCAAATATGAATCGGAAAGGTTATTGAATGCATATATTATTCTTCCTCTGCATAAGTTGGTGTGTGAATAAAATTCATAATGGTTCAAAATAAGCAAAACGCTATTGTCTTTCAAGGAACATCGTGATAAGATCAGTTGTAAATAAAATTGTTATCACTATTTAAATTTACTTTTTATTTAGCATCCCATTTAAAAAAGTTAATGGAATAGTTTTAATATTTTTTCAAGATTTATTGTATAAATTATTGCTAAGTAGTGAAATTCCTACCATGTAAAATCAAAGTTAATATTAAAAAATAAGATTCAGTGTTATATAAAAAGATGTAAATATTTAATACCTATTAATTTGAGAATGCAAGTTGTAAGCAATTTATTATGTAAATCTTATAGTTGTGCAAACTGTAATTAACACAATCACATTATCAATATAAAAACATATACACAAAAATTAAATCGCATATTTTCATTTCTCTTAATAGTCTAAGATGTTTTTTTTTTTTTTGTGTGTGTGTATGTGTATGTGGGCATAATTCATCTTTATATTTTCATTTCAATAAAAAACGATTTCCTTTTAGCTGGACTTCTATCAATTCAAAGAAAAGGTTGTTTCTTTCTGCAAAAAAATCAACAGTTGTTGGAAAACAGAAGCTTATTCACAAGGTGGAATAGTGCAAAAATGAGAGAACCTTTCAAAAACAAATAATTTAAATTATATTTATATCAAAATTTATATTAATTATTCAAAATAAAATTAAAAAATGCACGAAACAAAAAAGGAACTAAACAAATATATGCAATTTTTTCCCCGTTTTTTGCTATAAATGAATACATGAGATTATTTATTATTTGTGGCTATCATGGAATTAGAAGTATGTAAGTGTATTCCACCTGTTATTTCTTCTCTAGGTCTGTAATATAATGAAGTATACCTTTTTAACTGCCTACATAAAGAAATATGCTTAAATGAGTTAGGTGAGTAAATCTAATACGCACAATTATTTATAAATATGATAATTTACTTTCGGTTCACATAAAATTTTTTAAAATTGCTTTTGTTTAAATTAGATGTACTAACATTAAAACAGTCTAACAGAGATGCTTTTAAATTTTACATAAAAATACTTAGAAAAAATTGTAAAGTTAATATGGATATTAAACTTAAGAAAGTGTTGATTATTTACTGCTATTATTGATTATTGCTGCATGCTAAATAAGTTTTCCGAATTGTCAAAAATGAAATCATAAAGTTTATTTTCACTAAAAAACATTAAAGAAAGATTCAAATAGTCCTTGCCGATTTAAGATATAATTTAACAAAAGCTAAATGTAAAGTAGATGTTTTGTCTTGTCTTTTTTATTTTGCTTTTATTACTTATGACACTTGGTGAAACCAAGCCCTCCAGTCAGGGACTAGGTGAATGAAGTCAGTAAGAGCATCTTCCAAATTTGAAGCACTCCCATATTTTGCTTTTTCTTCTGTTCTATTGTCAATGTGCTAATGGTTCCAAATCAATGTAAGATAGCTTCTCAACCGATGCTCAGGTCTTTACATAGGGAATCGGTTTATTAACAAAATGAACTACAACAATATTTTTAATTTCGATTCTCAAAAAGTTGAAGCCACAGAGACGTATTCGATGTCATGTTTTTCATTTACTTGGAACAATCAATGTTTTACGCACAAAATGTTCTTCAAAGTCTTTTTGAATTCAAATCGATCTAGCAATCAGGAGAAGATGAAGCAATGTTTTCAAAGCTGTTTAGCTTTGTTTTAACGACTTTTGTCAACATGCACATTATTGGAATTCATTGGAAATCGCTTGAAACCATTTTTATCTCTGTCTCATAACAATAAATGCTTTCCAAAAGCCGGATAGAATGGCAAGAAAATTGGAATCAGTGAAAGAAACAAATAAAAAAAAGATAGAGATTTCAGGAAATTTTGGAATCAAAATCGCTAAGATCTTAAAATTTGAGCTTAACATTAATTATAAGAGAAAACTTTCATGATATATGAAAACATTTCTAAGCTATAAAAAGTAATTTAGTCGTGACCTCAACTGTAACGATACAAGCAATCACTTTATGGTTAAAAAATATCACATATAATATATCCGACAAATTTAAATAAAAGATTAACCTAATGGAAAAGCTTATAAATTCATGATTACTCATTTAAGAAAGAATTCATTTTGAAGGTGTTTTATGTTAAAATTCAATGAACATTATACAAAACATTTTGATGTATGCACCTTCACTCTTTTTTACACAAGCATTTATCTTGAAATTTTAGAAATCACCCGCATTCTAATGCAATTTAAGAATTAAAATAGAGGGATCTGTAACTATACTAGAGTTTTATACAAGAGTAACTATACTGATTTAGCCAAACTGTCATGGTAAAAGAATCTAATCTAATCAAGATTAAGTATGGAAGGGTCAACTTTCCTTCCATTATTATGGTGTAGAAGTTAAATTTAGAGTGCCTGTCCGGTTGTTGTTTACTTACTTAAAAAACGTTTAAAACATCATGTGGTTGGCATCGATTAGTGACTCCGGTACCACCACAGACCAATGGTAAACATTGAAAAGAAATAACAATCTCTGACTTGTAATAACGTTTACTATAACCTTGTAACTATGGAAGCAATCCTTATTATATGAAAGTGTTTTCCTTAAACAACATGTTTAGCATATTTTGCAATCTAACATCTTTTAAAAACTTCAATTATTCTTTTTCTTTGTATCGATATTTGCGAAATAATTCCAGGCGCGTTGCAGCAATAAAAACATTAAAAGATATTAAAGTAAAGACAGCGAATGATGATGAAGATATTTTCAACATCGATGAATACAATGAGATGTTGAAACGTGTTCAGCAAGAGGATTTAGAGATAGAAGAAACTTTCACTAAAGGAGAAAATGTTGAAGATCTTATTTCAGAGAGTAGTAAAATGTACGATGTCGATGAAAGGTATGTAATAAAAGTGAAATTTCATTAAATAAAAATCACAGTACTCTTTTCTGCTGACAAAAATTCCAATGATCTTTCTTTGGATCTGTTTCTATTGAATTAGTAACATATGTTTCATTATTTAAATCATTAGTTACTTAATTTAGTCTTAGTTGAATAATCTTACTGGAATTCTTAGAGAGAAAAAATATTCAATTTTCCACTATGTATGTTTCCTTTCTGCCATTGTGTTCCAAGAAACCTGTTACAGCCAAATGTGAAAAGTATAATTCTTTTACAATAGTTTTTTTAATAAATATTTTGGCTGTATCCCAGTGTACAGTACGGTATTTTTATACAATTAATATAATTATACAATATACAATTAATATAATTATATAATATAATATTATATAGAAATAATATAATTTTATACAGTATTATATACAATTAATTAATAATTGTATGCATGCGTACCATTGTATATATGCGTATCGTACAAGGATCATACCGTTCACTGGGAATTAACCAATATTTTTTAAAAAATGTAAAGGATTTACTATAAATTCTCATATTATATTACATATAAGTTATTACAGATATTGAGAATTTTAAGACAGTATTTCATTTTAAAAATATATGAACCCCTATAATATTAATTTTTAAGTTTCATTTTTTAAAATGTTGATTGATTTAAATAGTTTGAATGTTTATTCAATATATTCAAAATTGTTTATGGAATTTAGTGATAAAAAAATGCATGTTTTATTTGATAGGAATATCACTTTAATTTTTTACATTGCTTTCTTATAGACAAATATAAACCATTCCATTATTAAAAAAATTTTAGGAACTCAATTAAAATTAATTGACAGTTTTAATTAAATGCAAATCTTTATTTGTTTTAAATACATTTTAGTTTTGAGATAAATTTTAGTTTTTTTTTTTCAATATCAATACATAAGATATGATGTATTTATATTTGTTATAGGTAAATGTTTCACTACTTCTAAAATTATAAAATTATTTTTATTATAAACAGGTAATAATTTACTTTGATTTTTCTAATTCTAATTACTCTAGAAATGTTTATAAAATAAATTCTTTTAGATCAACCTTATAAATACTTTAATATAAATTTTTCTTACAAATATTTAAAGAAGAAAAATAACTGAAAAATAAAGTGGGGGTTGATTGCACTTAATGACACCAGTAATTAGAGGAGAAATACATGGAAATAACAATCTGTTGGGATTTGAGATTTATTGCTATTATTGTAGAAGAATTGATTTGAAATATTTTGATGAAGTATTTTTAATAATATAATCTTTTAATTACAAGTATGAATATGATGTACTAATATGATATTTCATTTTCAAAGAGTAGAAAAACATTGAAAAAATGTTATATATAAGGTTTTAGTATTATTAACAGAATAATACTAAATATGAAAGTATCATTTAAATTACACCAATTACTACACTGTTTTAATTTTATAGTAGCATTATTTGGTGAAAATTATTTATAGTTTATATTTTTCTGTTCAACCAGATATTTCCTCACTTTATTTGTCATAAAAATATAATGGCAAATAAGGTATTACAATTTATATAGATAATGAAACAAACTAAAAACAGATTAAATAAAGACTAAGTTGAAGAAAATCAAAAATAATAATTAAATTAAAATAAACTAGTTATTTTTTATCTATGAATAAAAATTACTAAATATATAAAATATCGAATAGGTTGATCTTGTAACAAAATTTTTAACATTGAAACAAAACAATCCCCCATGCCAAAAAATTGTTTTAAAAAATATTTCTTATTTCCAAATTGAAATGATCTAAAGCATTAAAATTGATTTATTTTTTAAAAAATGTGAGGTTCGAATTACTATGAATAAGGTATAATTAAATCTCATTTGTATTTTGAAAGCAACATTCAAAGTTTGATTCTGAAATTCTTATTTGTAACTTAATTCTTATTTAATTCTTATTGTAACTTATTTAATTCTTATTGTAAGAGTGCCTCGGAAATACTGATCATTGTAATGAATTATTTAAAATTACAAGTTTTTCAAACTTGATCATAATAACCATTTATATCAAAAATAAGGATAATGATTTTGTTTCTATTATTTTTAATTGTATTTCATTGTGTTAGTATGCCAAAAAACTCCTGTAGTTTCATATTTAAGCTTAGGCATGTATATTACTTGCAATCTAAACATGAAGTAATAAACAGGCATTAGAAATTATGCACATTAGATAACATATCTTATAGACAGCTTTAAAAATGATTGCCAGTTTCAGTTCATAAAATATTTCTTTTTGATTATTTAATCTGTATTTGGAAAAAGTGAAAATATTGATTAAAATCTTAGATTTTTTCAAGAAAGTTCTATTTATTTATTATCAAATTTTAAAAATAATTATTTATTTACAATAATTTTGAAAGTTAAAAATATAATGCATATTTATTTATAATTAGTCTGTTTGATAAGTTTTAAAATGATATGACGTTATCGTAACAAAAGTTTAAGTCTGATGCATATTTCTCCAAACAAGGGGATGATAAAAAATTTCAGAATATGTGAGATAAAAGTGTTAGAAAATAAATCAATTAAATTCATATAAATATTTACCTTTGTATCAATACTTCCTAATCAAAACTTAATGTAACAAATTGAAATTTTTTTTATAAAAAAGGCTTACTAAAAATAGCCATTTGTTTCTGAAAATTATTCTTCAGTTCCTTGAGTATATTCCATTGGGTTTGTACCAATGAAAGGCACTAAGAATAGCAATTCATTATTTATTAGGTTTGCAGATATCCTCTAGAAATGATCTACAATTTTAATATTTCTTTGACACCTTGCACTGAAAGGACATGCAAAGCATATCATTTATTGTGAAATTCTAAAGTGTTAATGACATGTTATGCAGGTTTACTAAATTTATTGTTATAATAAGAAAATTATTATTACATATGTGTACAGTAACAATATTTGAGCATACAGTCAATAGTGTTATTGCTGAGAACTGTGTGTTGTAAAATTTTATTTGTTTTATTTCAAAAAGTGCAATGAATACCAAATACTAGAAACATTCATTTTCAAAATTTAGTCTACAGTGAAAATCTTACAAAATGTAAATATTCCTGAATATCGAAATAAATATAGAAGCCTTTCAAAGATAACATACTATTATGTCTGCAGGAAAGCAAAGTAAGAACATTCTTTCACATTTCTTCACCTACTAAAAGTATAAAAGCCTCAACAAAAATGTGAATATAATATGAAAGCTATATGTGAAATACAATCAATGGAATGAAATTGCAAGTGACAGATTTGTCTTGCTATATTGTTTATTTTTCATTGTTTTGAAGTTTATACTTGTAAAGAATGATTAATAAAATACTGTATTACAAATCTTATTCATCTAAATAATGCAACTATATGTGTTCTGTACATTTATTATGCTTATAATTTTATTGAAGTTATTACAAGTAAATGCTCACCATCTTGATGAGTTAGTCTTGAGCTGCTAATTTCCACCATATGAGAGATTAAATTTGTATCTTACTCTACTGATTTGGACAAAATTATTAAATATAAAATTTTATCATATTAACATTATTTTAATTTTCAAAACAAAATAATAATACTAGAATTTTAATTCTGAGAATATTATAATTGAAGTTGTTAAATATAATATTGCAGGATTTAAAAAAAAATGGTATTTTTTTTCAACAATTCTATTAAACAAATACGAAGCTTTTCAAAACCAAATATTAAAGATACAGCATCAATAACTTCTGAACTATTTGTTTTACAAAATTTTTATAGCAGTATATAAGTACTTATTATAGTTTGGATTCAAATTTGAGGTACCTGTTATAATTTTATGCATTAATATTATACATTAATATTTCAAGAAAATATAATGAATACGACTATGGATAGTGAGATATAATGAATATCTCAATATCCATAGTTGTACCATTTGGATAAACTAAATTATACCAACCACTATATAATATATTTTAAATTATATTTTATTACTATTTCATGCATTACTTTGTCTTTTTCATAATTAATAAAAAGGGGCAATAAATTAGAAATACTTTGTTACTGTAAATACTTTGTTTAATACTGTGTTAGATATCTATTTTATTTCAATAGTTACTTAAATTAAAATTTACTTACTTAAAATCTATTTTAAGATTTATTAAAACAAATGTCTTCATTTGTTTATAAATTCTTATTGAAATAAAATATTACATTGAAAGGAAAGTGAGTATAATAAAAGTGCTTCTAGATAATTTTGATCATCCATTAAAATAACATTTAAGGAGATAAGAGATATTATGCATGTAAATTCTGACTAGAAAAATTAATTAATAAGTATTTTTTAATGTGTAACTTTAGGAAATAAAAATCGGTATAATTATGAATGTTAAAATGTAAATAATGAAAATCAAATAAAAACACATAAGGAATTTAAATTCTTTAAATCAGTTGATTAGTGTGCTTAATATTACAATGGAATGTGAAAGTCAATTCTATTTTCATTGACAGCTTTTAGTGGTTCATATAATATGATTAACTATAATTTCTTTTGCTTCTTTCAGTGAAACAAAAGCTCGTAAACTCTTTATTAAGAAGCAAATAATTGGTAATAAGTATTTCAAATATGAGAAGGAAACTTGTTTACTAACCTATGCAGCAAAGCAACAAATTCGATATTTACATAAGCTTGATCCTACTGAATGGACACCAGAAACAATTGCCAAAAGATTTCCTATTAGTGTCACAGGAGTTAAGGTAATAACTGCAAACAACACCTTAATCTTGTAAATTATTCATTTTCTAATGTTTATTCTAAATAGTTTTATGTGGATATTCAGTCACACCATCATATGTTAAAATATTTTAGAATCATTAATTGAGAATAAGGAAGGTTATAATTTTTTCTATGATTGATTTTTTGCAGATAAATGTTTATTAGTTTACTTTTATTTAATTAATTCTATTTTCCTAAATATCAAGTTGTTTTAAATTTCAAATCTTTTTTCTTATCCATATAATTAAACAATAGGGAATTCTCTTCTGTTTTCAATATTTCCATCAATTCCCGTATATTTTTTTAGTATTCAATTTTATTTTAAACTTCTAATTAAAGAAAACTACTGCAACTTGTGCAGGAATTAACTTTATAAGCTACACTTGATATATTAATCATTTTAACAATTATTATATTGAAATCATTTATATATTCTTCAATGATTACAAAATTTAGAAATGTTGAATAAACAATATATTCATGTTTTAAATTATTTATTGTTCAATGAAGGATATTTTAACATTTCTTTACTATATCAACTTTGCATTGATGATTACTTAAATAGTCATTAGATAATAAATTAATTTAAATTGAATTATGGTGAATTTTGATACACACATAACTTTAGCTCCTTTAAAAAAGTCATTCTGAAGAAAAATTTAACAACAAAGATAAAGTAATACTACTTTCATGTAATATTTCATCACTTGTAAGAAAAAATTGTATTTTTAAAGTATTTATCTGAGTTTTTTCAAAATATGCAATTTTCAGTGTCTTCTTTTCTGAATTATATTGAAAATGAATTATGTAAAAGTGCATTTTTTACTTCATTCATATAGTGATGTTGCCATCATTAATCATTTGCCAGAATTATTGTATGATATGTTTTTTTCCTTGGTTAATGCTATTTCTGTGTTCACATGTAACAAAATAGATATTGTATTAAGTCTTTCCTTTATTTTATGATATTTATACTTTTACTAAATTATATTTGATTTTTTAACTCTGTAAAAAGAAAATTAAATTAATATTTATTAACTTGTAATTTTAATCAAAACTATCTAAAAGTTTAAATTCCAACAAATTCATGTGAATAATGACTTATTATTAAATTATTTTTAATAAAATATAAAATTTGATCCCTTTTAAGAAATTAATTTTATTTTTGGTATACACATAATGTTCTTCAAAATTATGTATGTTATAATTTTACCTCATCATTCTGTTTAAATAAGTTAGAAATTTTAGTTGGCAATATTTTACCTAAAACTGCGTGTTTTTAATTTTTTCTCTTCAGAACAATTCCTTTATTTATTCTGTTTAAATAAATAATTTAATGAGAAAATAAAAAAATCCTTTCAAATTTAGACTTGACTATTCTTGTCAAAATAAAAATGCCGCATATTTATAAAATTAATATGGCATTTTCATTTTGACAAGAATAGTTAAGCTTTATTTTTTAATGTGCCTATTTATATACAAATTTACAGCTTAAAAGAATTTAATTTTTATGCAAAAGTTGAATTATTTCCAAAAGAAAATGCAAATCATTATTATTGAGATACATTTTATAAACACGGTTATACTTTAACATGAATTGCAGTATTAAATATTTGTTTTACTTAAATAGGCTTGACATATTTAGTTAAAATATGCTGTTTTTTATATTAATAAACTTGTTTTATGTAAACTAATTATATATCATTTTTATATAAAATTTACTATTAACAATCATATAAACAAAGTCAATTTTTTTTTTTCGTACCAAAAATTCTATGATTTTCACCAGAATATATTATTAATTAAAATTTTTCTTTTTACATTAAAACTATTTATTTAATATGCAAATAAAATTGGTGTTTACAGCAAAATGTTTTAATATTTATCATGTTAAAATAATTTAAAATATCACAAGAACCAAATGCATTAATTATATTCAATTCATTGTAACTCTCAATTTAACTATAATATTAATAAAAATGAAATATAATTAACTTTCCCACCTATTTATGAAAAGTACAAATTAAATATTACGTTGGTGAAGATAATGATATTAAATTGAATGCTTCTCTTGTGTATTTTGTTCTTGTGTACAGGAATAAGTATTATCTTTATGCTTTTTTAATCTATTTTAGAAATTGCTGAAAAGCAATTTTGAGCTGCGCACTGCAGAAAAAATTAAAGCACATGATGATGAAGTAAGAAAAAATTGGGAAATCTTAAAATCAGGGAATTCATCAGATCAGATTTCTTTCTATACTCAGAGACTGTGGAATGAAGGTAAATTGCTTAAGGAAAATTACAATGGCAATCCTAATTTACCAACTGCATCAAGCTCCTCAGCCCCTAAAATTATAGAAAAAAAGAAAGTAACAAGAGGTGAATTCTCTGCAATTGTACAAAAATACATTGACTATAAAGCACAAAAAGAATCTTTACAAAGTAATCAATCTGAAGTGACAGTAAAGTCAGATATAAATCATGTGAATTCAAATTCAGTTGCAAATGATAGAACTTTTAACTCAATAAAAAGAAGATCTAAATTCATTATAGATGATGATGAGAATTATGGATCTAAGTCTAAACAGAATGATGAATTTGAGCTTCCTCTGAGTCAATTTAAAGCAAATGTAAAAAATGATTTGAAATTTCAAAAATCTCCATCTGATGAATTATATCAAGAGTGGGTGAAACAACCTGAGCAAAAAAACAATAAAAGATCACAGAAACCTATTAATACTATAGAGCATTTTTCTCCAATACCTAAATACAATAAAGAAAGAATTGAGCTTACACAAGAAGCATATAAAAGTGATGCCTACATTTATGATGAGAAATTAGGCTACATGCATCCTAAAGGAAAATTGGTAAAGGGTAAAATTCCAATATCCAGGAGTTCACAGAAGAAAAATCATAAAATTGGACAATGTGTTTATGATGAAAAAGGTGAATTTTTGTACAAACTTCCTAGTTAATGATTTTGAAATGCAAAATAAATTATGTTTGTTGAAAATTATGTATACATAATTCTTCGAACATTCTAAAAATAATTACATTGCTTAAAAACTGATTTTGATACAAGTTTAATATGAACATGTAATAATTTTAATACTTGAAAATTAATATTGAATTTAAATATATAATAACTAAATCAGAATCGATTTTAATAGAAAATGGAAAACTTATTCATACACAAATCACATGTTTTTATGCATTTTATATGTACTTAATATTTGACTTTTCAAAACTCATATGTCATTAGGCTATGTTTAAGATCAAGTCCATAGAAATCAATTTAAAACCATATAACAATTAAAAGAGTGATAAGCTTTCTTCAGAAATTGTCAATTATGAACACTTAAATTGTTTCTTCAGATTGGCAAACATTTCAACAAACTTATCCTTAATTTTTCTCCCTTACCTAAATCTTGAAAATAAGAATTAAAAGTAATATTCCCTTCAAGTTATTATCCCACATCTTGATATATTATATATATTATTTTTGAGGCTTAAAGTATGATTTCTTCCTTAAAAATAATACATTTCATTTTATTTTTGTAATTTGTTTTAATCATTCTCACTTAAATGTAATTTCTGGGTAATATTATCAAAAGAGTGTTATATGAATATCCAGATATTGCAAAATTGTATTCCAGGTTTGCTGCAGAAAACTCACGCAAATGAACCAAGTTTTAAACATAGAAATTTAAACAATATGAAAATAATTTTGCATTAAATATATTGCCTTTACCAGTCAAACAACTTAAATGAAATAAAAGTATTTACGCTTTATGCAATTTGTATGTTCAAAAAAATTGTTATACTTTGCTTTAGAAATTAAAGAAACTTTAATTTTATCATAAACTTTATTTCCAATTGAACTAATATCAACATATACATAAAAGCTCATAATGAACAGCACATGGACATTTTGACATGTAATTGAAACAAAATAATTTTGAACCAATCATATTTTTGCTTTTTGAGATTGGCATATCATTTCAAAAATCACACAATTAAATTAACGTAGCAACAAAATATACAATTTGACACTGATATTTTCTCAAACAGATGTATTAAAAACAAATTGACTTTAAATTTCATAATACAGATATGACATCTATAATAATATCCCATGTTCTACATCAAATACTATTAGAAGATTAAAAATTATTTATTAAATTTGATGCAACAGATAATTTCATCTTTAAGAAAAAATTAAAACACTAGAAACTTATGAGTCATCAGAAGACTTGAAAAGTATATTTGAAAAAAGTGAGTGCAAAACCTATGCGTGAACTTTTAAATAATGTGTGGCAAGAAATATACAAATAGCAGTATTTTAATGTGATCAATACTTTTATTAAATATATATATATTTAAATATTAAGTTAAAATGTTAACTTATTTTTGAATATTTTTTACTTTTTAGTATATAAAAATATGGAACGTTCCATTATATATATGATAAATTAAAAATTACTAATAGTGTTTCTTAGGGGATGTTTATAATATATCCAAACACTGATATTGCAATTTTACAGAATAAAGGCTGACATGCTACTTTGTCTATCATATCTACAAAGGCCAGAAAATTGTAACAATGATCAATAGGAATATCTGCATTTAAGAAAAGCTACTAATTGAAAGTGTACATAAACAATATAAATGTAGCATACATATATATCATGTATTTAAATGATTTTTAAAATAAACATAAAGTATTTTTATTGAACTAAGTTTAGGAGGCAAAATAGAAAGTTAAAAATAAAAAATTGGTATTTGATTGCAATTTCTCTCTTTGACTGGATAAGACACGTATGATTTCCACCTCAATATTAATAAGAATATATAAAAGAATACCAAAAGACAACAGTTAAAGTCCAAAGAAAATATGATCCACATAAAGATACTACTCAGCTAATGAATCAAAATATAAGAAGCTAATGAAAATAAGTAATATTAATTATAACTTAAGTCACAAGTAGCAGTAATTTGCATCATCAAATGAATAATTTTTTAAATCAATCAATGAATAGCTGATACTTATGATAAGGAAAAAATTTTTAAATATTTACAAAAATGCTACTAAGATTCACAATGGATTACAATTGTTAATGCAGTGAGGAATCTCTTCAATCCTTTGAATTTCCCTTGACTTCTTCAATCTTACACTTCCTTTATTCTATACTTCAAAATGTGTCATACTGTCATGGATTCCGACCTAACATAACATACATTTAATTAGTAATTAATAATATATATAGAGTAAACTAAAGCATCTATTTTCATGGATGAAACAATTCAAATTTTTAACTGTTGAGAAATAATATATTATTTACATAAGACAATTTGAAATATGTACAAAAAAAAAAAAAGTAATTTTGTACAAATTTCAAAATGTTTTAACGTAAATTCAGATTTTTGTTTAAATGCAACTTTAAAAATATATACACAAATGACTTACATTATTAATAACAAATATAAAAAGTTATTTTACACTTATAAATTTTTAAAATAATCTATGATATGACCATTTAAAAAGTTATATATAATAAATTAATAATCTATGATATGACTATTTAAAAAGTTCTATATAATAAATTAATAAAAAGTCAGATACCTGTTTTAAGTAAACATTCCTTAATAAGATATGCAAATATCAAATGGAATAAAGAAATATTATTAAGCTTAATTTTGCATCTTAATTACACTGGACTTTTATAAACTAATGCAATACTAAATGTAATAACAAGCAATTATGGTTTTCAGTTATAACAAACAGCAAATAACTGTCAAGCATTGAGTAGAAAGGTTTTATTAGGTATAGTAGGCACACATGCAGTACTAAGAAGCTTTTCTAGAAAATGTTTTATTATTTTGTAATGAAGCAAGAATGTAACAAAACCAAAGCACAACAATGTGAAATTGAATATGAAAAGTGAGAGCAACATAAAACTGTGAAACCATAGGTTTGGTACATCTGCTGGCCTACTATACAATGCATGACAGAACAACAATCATACTTTGCTAGTATCGATTACCACTAAATGATTGACTCATTGCTGTTCGAGCAGCTCCAGCAACAGCCCCAGCAGCAGCATTTTGTACATGTTGATTACGTAAGACTCCAGAGGTGAATTCTTCTTGAGCCTTTGCAAAACTGTGCTCTGTACCTCGGTAAATTCGATGAATCTAAAAACAATAAATGAATATGATTATAAAATATACTTTCTAAAAGTCAAGATTTTCTTTTTATAATATACATATATAAGAGTAGTGGAAAAAAACCCTGTAAGATATATATATATATATACTTTTAAAAATTAAATAATTTTATTATATCAATTGCTTTCTAATGAATCAATAATTGAATATATTATTATAGATACAAAAATAAACTGAAAAAATTTTATTTAGTACATTTCAAATTATAAATAATACAAAATAGATAAACTTTATGCAATATTTTAATATTGCATATATATTTCCCTTTTGAATACATTGAACATAATGTGCAAATCTAATAATATGAAAGTAATGTGCATGGATAAACTTCCAACATTTCAAAATAACTAATTTAAGCTTTTTACCATTAAAAAATGATTAACATTCAAAATTATTTTTATTTTTGCTGATTGTAATTTTGTTTTTACATACTTTACAACTATACCTTTTAATGATTTTTTTTTAAATAATTTCAATGAATTCTATCAATAATAAATTAAAATCTGAGATAACAATTAAGTAAAAATTATCTAAACGTTTTGAGTAAACTTTAAATCTAAGATAGTTATTGAAGAAAGCATCAAAGATTGTAACAGGTAACTCATTAGCTATACATTTTTCTTTTTAGCTTTTATTCTTTCCTCCGAGTTTTAATATATTACATTTTTTACATGCATGTAAAGTTATAGTCCTTTAAAAAACATTTGAAGGATATTAAATTGATTGGAGAATGTAAACTGAAACACACAGAATTTTAAATGATGCTATTTTTCAATAATAATGAGATTTCATTTAGTAGCAAAAAATTGGGTTTGTTTTATCCTTATACGCTCCCTTTTTGCACACCAGGGATCAGCATCTACAGTTTTAAGTGGATTCTTAATCTTTACAAACATTCATGCTCAAGATATGATTTAAACACACACCTTGAAAATCAGAACATTAATAATTCAGCTAGTAGGGGAAAGTCACCATGAATACCATGAAAAAATGGAGTTCAAGTGAAAACGAAAATAACAGTTTTTATTTACGCATAACAAAATTCAGTATTTGTTACTGTACAAGGAATATATAAAGTTAATGGATTTAAAAAACAAATATTTATTTGATAAAAATATGGCTATTAAAAAAAAGTGGCTACTATCTGAAAAATGTAATAAATTCATGAAGGGAAAACAAAATTGTAAATTGCTGCATTAGTTACTGAAAATATTAAATATAATCAAATAACTTATCAAATAAAAATTCATATAAAACATGAAAAATTACTTTAAGAAGCATAAAAAATGAGGCTCCAGCAAATACAGAATGAAGAACAGCTAGAAGCAAAGCCAAAGTTCCAGCAACAGCACTTGAACTCATAGCTTTTAATCCCACAATGAATCCACTGAAAGAAAAATACATATATTTTTCTAAAATATGTATTTATTTAAGACAGCAAAAAATGTTGACTAGTTGTCAAAATAGAAAACGTTTTAGCATTATAAATATATATATCACCAAGAGATATAATTTCAAGCAGTAAACTTTTCATAAATGTCATTCTAAGAATTATAAGCAGATTTTACTTAATTTCACATTCATTGTAAGCACTATGGAATTGATTTTCAAGACATATGTACAAAATAAAATAGAGTTGGGGACATTAACAAAAGCATTTGTTTGTTTTTACAAATTTTATTAATAAAAGCAATTCTTATTACTAACATTTAAATTAGTTTTTGTGGATATTTAAAATACATATTTCTTAATTTATTTTTTTATATTTCTCTTCAAAATGTGTTTTTATATAATAAATGCATTTTCACTTACCATGATCCAAAATCTGGCACTCCAATAGCATAGATAAGAGATAACACAAATTGAAAAAAGAAAATAAAGAAAAATACCATAAAATTGAAAGAACTATCAGACCTATAATATAAGAAAATACAATTAATTACATTGCTTAGTATATACAATACTTAAGTACAATGAGAAAACTGACAAATTTTATTATGTAGTCCAATTGAATTCATCATCTTAATACATAGGTAGATTTTATTACCCTAAAAAGTCAACAATATGAAAGAGATGTACAATGATAAAATTGTATAGTATGTGCATGTTTTTTTTTTTTTTTCTTTCTTACTTTTTTAAATATATTCAACAAAATGAGATACATTGATTCCAAAAGGAATCAACGTAATTCACGTAAATTGCTTAGTAGCATTTTTAAAATAGGGAACAGATAAGATTATAGATACTTTGCATTTGAAAAATGATTAATTTCATTAAAAGTTAGAGTCAAAATGACATGCAGATATATATATATACATCAAATGATAATGATTAATTATCTAAAACAAATAAGAGTATAATAAACTAATAGTGAGAAATAAATTTAGTTTTCTCTTCAAATAAAATAGTAATCTAGTAAATTTGAAATAAAGGAACTTGACAAAAAATTAGAAACTTGGTATATATTTATATTAAAAACTTGAAAAATAAAATAAAAATTTACCTGAAAGCTTTGTAAAGAGGCCTGAACCAACAAACAAAAGATAAAGGAGTGAAAAGAAGGAATGCTAACAAAGAAAATCCAAATAAAGTAGCTGAACCTGCACCTGCTATCAGAAGTGCTAATGCAGCCAGCATATTCAAGCACATTACACAAATATAATCTATAAATATTAACATAAAATTAAACACTTTTCAGAATTAAAAAGATTTACAAATATTATAAAGTTGATGAAGTATAAAACTTATTAACAACTTTAATTTCAAAAAAGTTTTCAATATATATATATATATTTATATACAGCTCCATTATAATAATTTATTCCATGAACATATATTTTATCTAATATATGATAATTCTAATTCGAATAATCTTGTATGTTATTCGAAACAAAAATTACACATTAGTTTTTCCCAAAAATATTATTTTTTTTTAATGTTCAGAGAAATATTAACAAGATTTATGCAGTTATAATAAGAATTTTTTAAATCATGATGATAGAGATATAAGTATAAAACAATACTATGCAATTAATTACATGAACAAAAGTAATTAGACACTTTTAGTGAAATGAACATTTAGAATTTAAATACTAGAAAAAAAATCAATTTTTTTTCCTTCAAATATATATATATATATATATATATATATATATATATATA